>PVKE010000814.1:0-121947 GCA_004027555.1 Craseonycteris thonglongyai
AATACTGTGCACAATTTCCTATCTCAGAGAATTATCCAAACCAATGAAACAGGTTTGCAAGACAGCTGGACGGACTGCTTATCCTCATTTCTTCAAGAACTTCGCTAAATACACAAGCAGGTCCTTCTCAACACCACTTCCCATTAGAACTGATTCTGTTGACAAACTGTGGGGTAAGAGGTAGGTGGGGAGTTTCATACCCAAGGAGGGGGAAGAAGGAAGGAAGGGAGGAAGGGAGGAGGGAGGAAGGGAGGAGGGAGGAGAGAGGGAGGAGAGAGGGAGGAAGGGAGGGAAGGAAGGAAGGAAGGAAGGAAGGAAGGAAGGAAGGAAGGAAGGAAAGGTGGAAGGAAGTGAGGGAGGGAGGAAGGAAGGAAGAAAGGTAAAAATCCAAACCAGTAATTAATGGTGAGAATTGCAGGTAGTCTGAATAGCAAAAGTGGAGGTGGAAGGAAGTAGTAGTAGTAGTCATTTCCTGACATTACATCACTGCCCCCCACCATGGACACTACTTTGCAATTAAAACAACATAAATTTGAGACCAGAATTTCCCCTTTACTAGCTATGAGATCTTAGACAAGTTAATTTTCTTTTGTAAGCCTTAAGTTCCCTGTTTCTAAAATCTGAAGAATACCACTACACCAAATGGCCATTGGAAAGAGTAAAGTAGAGCACTCAGGTGCAGACAGACTTGCCCAGCAGATGCTAAGTACACATGAATTCCTTCTCTACCCTTGCCCAATCATGCCTATTTCCAGATGGGCTGGCTAGGCTGTGTCAGCCCCATTCCTCTGAGTCCCCAGGAAAGAACGGAATAGCCACAGAAAACACAGCTGGGCAGGGGTAGAGGGAGGATATTACTCCAGACAAAAATCTCTCAATAGGAGATTCTGGGCTGTGAGCTCTAAGAATGTGCAGACCCTTTCCTGACAGAGATTATACATGAGCCTGTCTCATATCCCAATTAGAACATGCATTTCTTACACACCACATCTGTTGCTATTTCATCGCCAAGGGTGATAGAAACATTTATTCATTCAGCATCTAACAGTGTTGCATCTAAGCCATACTGCAGAGGCTTTGATGCCAGACTGCTGGGTGTGATTCCGCACCCTACCTCTTTCTAGATGAGTGACTCGTAACACTGATCCTTGATCTCTCCAAGTGCAAAATGAAGTAAAAACAGTTCATACTTGAAAAGGTTGAGTTCTAATTGAGGTCATTGGTAATAAATGCTTAGCAAAACAGAACAAAATAGTGATCTATAAATATTATTTATAATTGATGTTTGTCGTTATTGTTGTTGTTAGGGTTGGAAATATAAAAGTAAATAAGACTTGGTCTCCACTCCAGGAAACTTCCATATAATAGGGGAGACAGACAAGAAAAGGAATGTTTACAAAGAGTACAAGCAAATGCAAAGTGAATACCCAAATATAGGGTGCAATGGGGTACCTATGGAAGAGATCCCTAATCCAGATTTAGAGGTAATGAAAGACTTTCAGGGACAAGTTACATCTAAGCTTAGAAAAACTGAAGGATTAGTAAGAAATAGTACAAAGGCCTGGAGGCAGAAACTAAAACGCTGGCATCTTGGGGAACTGACATTCTGAAAGGAAAGGGAACAGAGAGTTAAGAGCAGAGAACTCAAAGGACATATAGTTGGCGAGGTCATCGGGGGCCAGATCACAGCTCCTGATGCCATGCCTTGAATTTAGTCGTGGCAGTACTCGTTCGTCCTACAAATTAATCTGCCTGTTTTATGGATGAGACAAATGAACCTAGAAAAGGTCACAGCTGGCTAAGCCAGAACAGAGCCTGGGGCGTGTTGGTTGTCAATACAGTGTCCATCCTTTTGTACTACCAGCTTTTTGAAAGTGAGCATTTTGGAAATGCTAAGGCCTAGGTCCCTTGAGTTGTGCTAATAATCACCTCATCAGGCTGGGTAGCAAGGAGCTATGGGATTCAATTACCTCCCTCCCAACTCTCCTGTGCAACATCCTCTGAATTTAGACAGTGGGTTGGAAGTACTCAATGAAATCATTCCTTTTCCTGAAATGCCAGGACCTGATATTAAGATCTGACAGAGGAGGGAGAAGAGAAGCCACACCAAGGAACTATCACTGGAGTCCTTGTTCATTTAGCTTTATAGGAGTCTCTGCTTCCTGAGAGAAGACAATAGATTTAAACATACATACATACATACACACACACACACACACACACACAGACAGACACCCCTTTGGGGAGTGATCTGGTAGAGAGTGGTGACCCTCTTAAAGCATTAGAGGGGTAAAAAATGAAAGTGGCCATTGAAATAGTGCAATTTGGCTCAGCCAAAGGAAAAAAGTAAGGAGTGGAAAGAAACTAAGTAAGAGTTGTGTTGTCCAAGACTTTGCAAGCAAAGGCCAGAATGTGGAATATTATGCTAAAGCCAAGGCAAACCAGAGAAGAAAGAAATTGAGGGTGACTTGAGTTTAAAATAAAGAAGAAAGAGAAGTTATAGGCTTTAAATCCATAATAAAATGTGCAAATAGAATCAACACCCTTTGTTCCTTGGCATGAATGCCCATCTACCTCAAGGGAAGGCAATGGATAAAGGATTTCTGACGACACTTCAGATCTCAAAACTTGAAGGTTCTTCTGTGGAACATACGCAGATACCCCTTTCAAAGACCTTTACGTGGATGGAACAGATGATCAAGAATACCAAAGCCATATGAGTGGGTCAGAGACTGGGATATTTTTAGAGAAGCGTGTGCTATGTCATAGATAAAACACGGGCATGCTTTAGAGACAGCTCAGAGATGAGACATCAAAAGAAGGAACGTATTTCAAGAAGAAAATCCAAACTCTCCCTCTTTTAGCCATCAAAGGGCATTCATAGTCTCTGCTATGTACTTTGTCATTTAATCACACACTGCCATGGATTCTCCAAACATTTTACATAACCTTCACTAGTAAATGTTGGTTCCATGATGTGAAACTAAGTAATTAACACTAGGTGGAACTCAATGAGGTAACAAGATAAAGATCAACCCAAGAGGAGTTTATAATCTAGTTTGAAGTCAAACTAGATAATAATCATTAATTATCATCATCTTCATCATCGAGGCAACAAGTGCTATTAAAGTTCAGAGGGTGAAAATCTGTGTGGTCCTGTCACCCCAGCAAGGTTGTATGTTTCACAGAGACAAAAGTACTGTTTTCTGCTTCTCTGCATATGCCCAGAACACCAGCCTGAAGAAAGAAAGCTCACTACAGAATATGTTTCTTTAAGCAAAAGTAATAATGTCAAGTGGAATCCCCGTCTACAGTCATGTATTTGCAAATTGGTGGGAGTAACATAGCAATGTGGCTAATGTTGATATGCTACTTAGTAGACAGAATATATTGTAGTAAAGAATGTGGAAGCTGCCACCATAATGCCTAAATTTGAAACTTGGGTTTGTTTTTTAACTTATTAATGTGCAACCTTGGATGGCTAGCATAAGCCCTCTACGCCTCATTTTCTTCATTCTGAAAAGCAGATAAGAGCAGTCACCTATGGAAACCATCCTCCAATATGGCTCCCTAACATCTGTGCTATGAACTAAATGTGTGTATCCCCCTGAAGTGCAGATGTGGAGGCATAATCCCCAATGCGGCATTAGGAGACAGAGGTCTTTGGAAGGTGATTAGGTCATGACGGTGGAGCCCTCATGAATTAGATTCGTGTCTTTATGAAAGAGACCCCAAAGAGCTCCCTTTCTGCCATGTGAGGACATCGTGAGAAGTCAGCTATCTATGAACCAGGAAGCGGGTCCTCACTGGACACCAAATCTGCCAGCACCTTGATCTTGGACTTCCCAGTCTCTAAAATGGTGAGAAATCAATGCCTGTTGTCTAAGCCACCCAGTCTGTGGTATTTTAATCATTACAGCCTGAACAGACTAAACCAGCCTGCCTCCTTGTGTTCACACCCTTAGACGGTCCGCTCATACACTGTACCAGCACTGGTAAGTCAACTGCCATGTTGTGAGCAGCCATTTGGAAAGACCCACCCTCCTTGGTGAGAGACTGAAGCCTCCAGTCAACCAACCACCAGGAGCACAGACCTGTCAAATGCAACCTGAGCAGCCTTGGAAGTAGATCCTCCAGCCCCAGTGGGGCCTTGCAATGACTCCAGCCTCCCCAGCCAACCACTTGTCTGCAACCTTATCAGAAGCCCTGAGCCAGGACCATGCAGCTACGCCCTCCTGATCTTCTGAACCTCAGAAACTGTGAGCGAGAATAAAAGTTTGCTGTTTTGGAGTCATTTGTTGCACAGTAATAAATAACTAACACCCACCTCATTAGGTTGCTATAAAAAAGTAAAGGAGATGCTATCCCTGAAGCATTAAATGCCTGGCACTTAGTGAACAGTCAACAACTAGTTGCTAATATTATGGGCAAGACACCAGGCAAAGTATTTCATGTGCATGAACTCACTTCTCACCACCCTGTGAATTCTGTATAGGACAGCCAATTTTTATACAAATTCAAAATACTGTGATAAAAAGAGAACATCTCACTTTATGCACAAAATGTAATATAATGCCAATCTCCAATCCCCCCTACGTGGGTCAAATATCACATACTGTTAAAGTTTATAAACTGGGGGATTTATACATTATGTTGATGTACTTTTTGAAATCTTAAATGACAATGGTGCCAATTTAGCTCAAAGACAGCCTTTTGATGATCTGAGCACCCAGTTCTAATATGTGTAGAGGGAGCTCCCAGAGCAATACCAAGCCATTCTTGGACCCCAGCAGGATGTCCAAAACGCTGACACTATCGACCCAGAGATAGTATCGTATTCCACCAGTTACGGGTTCTGTCCTACAAGACTGCCCCCCACACCCCACAAAAGCCAGTTGCAAGCCCAGGCTTTAAAGAGGTTCCAGGGAGCCCCTCCTCAGGTTCAATTAGTGCTAGGGCAGCTCACAGAACTCAGTAACAGAGTTTACTCACTTGAGTACCAGTGTATTGTGAAGGGCTGTAACTCAGCACCAGTCAACAGGAAAGCATGCACAGGGCAAGGCACGTGGGAAGGGGCACAGAGCTGCCAGGCCCTGTCTAAACCCACCACTCCCCCAGCACCACCACGTGCTCCCCAAGCCGGAAGCTCTCTGAGCCCCGTCCTTTTGGGTGTTTATGGGGGCCCCAGTCCATAGGCGTGATTGATTAATTCATTGACAACTGGTGATTGATTCCACTGCCACACCCTTTCCTCTCCCCAAAGGTTGAAGGGTGGGACTAAAAGCTCTAACCCTCTAATCACATGGTTGGCTCCACTTAGTTGGGGTCCAGAAGGTGCTCCATTAACGTAACAAAAGACACTTAGGTCTGATCTCCTCCCTTGGGAAATTCCAAGGGTTTTAGGAACTCTGGGCCAAAAACAGGGACAAACACCAAGTGCGTATTTCTGATAAGGCATAATGGCACAGATCGAAAAACGCTCCCCTTCTACAGGAAGCTTGATATGTGAGTTCGGAAGCATACAGGGTCTTCAGGAACGCATCCCTTAGAGAAAACCATCATCATCTCCCAATTCTGCAGTTAAGGAAACTGAGGCCTAGAGATGTGTGGGTAACTTTCCAGAGTCTCAGCAGCAAGTGGCAGGAGATGGCATTTGACCCCGGACCATGTGACTGCAGAGCCCCTCTCTGAGCTGCTATATGGCTTCTGGAGAAAGGAAAGCCCCATCCTCAGAGCGGCCCCGGGGTGAGAACAGAATTAACATTTTCAGCCATTGATCACAGAAGGCCAGCTCACTTCCTCTCTGATTGGTGCATTTTAATTAATGTCAAGATTAATCAGCAACCTCAACATCATTCTCTTCTGGACTTCAGCCACAACACAAACACTGCCATGTATACACAATATGCCAGTGGTGTTTAATCCAAATTTACCGGTATACACCGGCAATCTTTTCCTCGATTCTTAATTACACTATGCTTCCATTTACAGTTATCTCGTCAGATACAATTTATTTGCAGAAACAGAGGGCCGGGGAAATGAGCAGCGGCACTGAGGAGCAGGACAGTGGCTGAGGCTGTCACACGAACCCAGTCTTCCACCTCTGTGTGAAGCACATCTTCCTGTTGTGTCAACTACAGTCTTTTCTTCAAGGAATGGGTCACCCTTGGACATGAATTGTGTGATTCATGGAAAAGAGAAAGGATGCCATTATGTCGTGTGCCAGACTGGGCACTAAATGCTTCATCGGGTGGCTCCACCTAATACACACAGCAAGCCTTCAAGGTAAGCGTGTTTATCATGTATGCATTCATATGTACCCACACCTGCACACATACACACACAAACACAGAAAGCGGTACAGTAGATTCCAAAGCCTGCTCAAGGTGATTCTAAATCCCACCAGTGGAAGCACAACTCCAGGTTTCCCATCAGGACACTCTCATTGCAGGAAGCCCTGCCTGGCTTCGAGCTTCAGCACCAGTGTGCACGGTGACCTCAGATGTGGAGAATGGAGGCTCTTCCCAGGCAGAGGTGGGAGACGCGATTCAGAATCCATAAATGGGGCAGAACAGAGCTTCTCAAGTGTAAGGCACCTTGTGAAAAAGCAGCTCTGGTTCAGTAGGTCTGGAGGGGGGTCTCAGATCCTTCATTCCTCACCTGCTCCCAGGTGGGGCTCCCACCATTGATCCACAGCCTTACGTGAAAGACCAAGTTTTGGGGGACAGTATTAAGATCACAACACCAATGGTATTCAGAATTATGTACTGGTCAAGGAAGGTTAAAAAAAAAAGGTAAAAATGCTAGATTAAAGTGTTCAACTGCATATGTAAAAGATGATTACCTTGATGATGAAGGTAACCTCTACTGAAGGCTTGCTATGCATCAGGCACTGTTCTCAGCACTTAAAATGTATCAAATCGCTTCATCCTCACAATTCTTTTGAGATAAATGCTATTATTGTCCCATTTTACAGGGAAAATGGAGAAACAGAGAGGATGGTAACTTGCTCATATACACATTTATTATAGAGCCAGGATTTGAACCCAGATAACCTTGCTTCATAGATGAACTTGACACTGGATCCCATAAAAATGACCTAACAATTTTAGTTAAGCATAAACTCAGGGCGGGCCAACATGCGGGCCCCTGGTGAACAGCACGTGAAATGGCAATTGTACTAGGCCTGATCGTTTGAGAAACCAACATCAACGGCAAGAAGGAATGCACACGAGCAAATTTAGCAGTGGACAAAAAGACAGTGCATCAGTTCAAGGTCACAACAAGGCACAGAGTTCACCACAATGGAGACTTCCATGCGGGCACTAGAGAATCTTCTTGACTTATGATGAGGCCACATCCCAATAAACCTATCGTAAATTGAAAATGTCCTAAGTGGAAAGTGCATTTACGACACCTGGTCTACCTAACCCCAGAGCTTAGCCTAGTCCACCTTAAATGTGCTCAGAACACTGACAGTAGCCTACAGTTGGGCAAAGTCATCTCCCTGCTGCCACCCGGCAACACAAGAGTTTGGTACCATATATGGCTAGCCTGGGAAAAGACCAAAATTCACAGTGCAGTTTCTACTGCATGCGTAATGCCTTTGCACCATCGGAGAGTCGAAAAGTCACAGTAGAACCACTGTAAGTCGGGGACTGTCTGTACTGATCGAGGCCCAGGTGGGTGAGGAGACAAACGAGAGGTGCTGAGGTGCTTGGAGACCAGCAACAAGGGGAAGCCAGGAACTCCATCAGGCTGAACAGGTAAATGTAAGGAGGAGTGTTAGCAGGTTCCGTGCAGGAGGGACCATCAGCAGGAGCTACAGAGAGAGAAGGATGCAGTCACAACCAGAGACTCGTGCTGAGGTAGGTAAAGAGGGGAACAGAGGAGCCAGTCCCCTCTCTCTCGCCTCCCAATCACCTCCTCTCCCTCCCGTTGGCCTGGCTTAATATGGTACAGATCAGCAAAGGGGCCTGAGTGAAGTGGTCAGAGGGGTCGATTTCCCGAGGCAGGGAGCACATCAGAAAACAGCAGAAATGGGTGCAGAGAGGAGGGGCCAGGGGCACATCACCAGCACGGATGGTAAGGACTCTGGGGACTCTTCCACAGAGGACATTTTAGGCCCATATAGATGTGCGTATAAGCAAGGAGTGGCAACCCGGGAGGAACACATTTACCACCATACAGTTTCAAGGGTTGATGCATACAGCAGAGATGAGGCCATGCTCCAGTGGACAAAACAGAGAAGAGTAGGACAAACATGCATGTAGACTTGAACTTGACAGAAATTTTTAACAAATCCGAAAAGCACTGTCATAGACAGTAGTGAGTTTGGCATCACCAGAAATCTTGCAGCATAAGGTAGAAACTGCCTGTTGGGGGTTTTATAGAAAAGATCCCAGAATAATAATGGCTCCATATAACCTCTATAGTGTCTTCCGACCTGAGAGCCTCTAAAGGTGCGATGTTATGACAAGCCAGGTCAGCCCAACCTCACGGGAGATTGCTGAGTCAAATACGCCAGGAGCACAGCCTCGGGACTCCATAAATGACACTCAGCTGGGCCAATCCTTCCCCTCTCCCGACATTGGCAGTGATGTGACTACATCTCCATATCTAGCGTGACAGCTGGCATGTCCTTTCTCCTAGCACTGACACCCCCTGACCTCTCGGGATGGGGACGGTAGCTTCTCTTGGGGGAGTGTATTGCGAAGAGCATCACATCCGATGATTTGTGTAGTCAGAGGGTCTCCCTTTTAAAACATGTAAAGTGAGGGTCCATTTGGGTTGAAAAATTAATCCCTCTAAAATTCACACACCAATGTCACTTAATGGGCCAGGTGATTGGCCTTGTTTCTGCAACTGTGTGACTCTTAAGGTTAAGGACAGGGGATTTGGTGTCAGATAACCTGAATTCAAATCTTGGCTTCAGTGCTTAATAAATGTATAGCCACAGACAAATTATTTGGTTTCTTTGAACCTCTATCTCTTCTTCTACAAAATGGGGATGTCAGTATCAATAATTCAAAACAATTAAGTGACAGAAGGTACCTCAGACCTACTAAATACACTCACTAAACAACAGTTATTACTATTAAGATCATCTTCATCATTATAAAGGGCACGCTGGGTCCAGAAGAAAGAGTAAAACACCAGACAGGAAGGGAAAGAACGAGAACTTGAGACTATTTTCAAGTTTCACCGGAGCACTCTTCTCTCTTTGTGCCTTCAAATACCAATCGGACGCTATGTCCTCCTCAATGGAGAGCATGTAAGAACCTGTGCCCTACTTAGTAAGCTCGTGAGAAAACGAAAAGCTGCTACAGGACATCACCTCATCAAGGTGTCACAAATCCCAGTGTGGATGAGACCCAGGCAACAAACCCAAAAAGCGGAACCGGTGGGTGGAAACTAAGTCTATTTGGGAGTGGAGGGCCTTGGGAACCACATGTCTCACGTAAAGGTGGGAAGGTGGTTCTCCGCTCCATCTACCCATTGTCAACTGCTCAGATTTTCCAAAAGGGCTGGACATCTGGAGTTCTCTATGAAACCTCTGAAGTTTTAAGTATTGATAGCTTATTGAAAGTTTAAAAACCTTGATGGGTCAAACAAAACCGATCTGAGGGCACCAATTTGTGATATCTAATAAAATATGATTCATTCTCTCTCTCTCTCCGCCTTAGGAAGCAGGGGCACAGAGAGGTCTAGTAATACGCCCAAAGTCACATGACTAGTTACTATCGCTAAGGATGAAATGGCCTCATGGACTTCTCTGGATTCTCAGGGTCCTTTGTTACCCTCCATGGGACAGCAGGTGCCTCTCATCGTCAGCAGTCACACGGGCATGAATTTTCTCTCCTGGTGAGCTCTTGGCCAGGCATGTCCTGTGTCTCACTCTGTCCAGCACTGGCTGAGCATCCCTGCCTGCACTGCCCACAGCTCCATGTGAGAACGGCAGGCTGCACCATAACATGCCAAGTGAACAAGGAACACCGAGTGGCGGCATAACTGTGTCCTGAGGGCAGGGCTCTGAAAGACCCACTTACAAGCAATCATCTACGGATGTCTCTTTTCTAAATAGCAAAAATAATAGATGCCATTATCATGCCTTGAAATTTATAAGAGAATCTTATTTCGGGGGAAAAAAATCATACATTTCATTCACTGTAATAATAACTGTTGTTGTGCTCTGCTAGCTGACAAGCTTGGACCAAAGGCTTTGCGTGACTTTCTTCATCCTTACAGCCATCCTGTGAGGTCGAAATGATCACTATTCCCATTCTGCACACCAGGAAACAGGCACGGGAATGTAAACTCAATTGCTTGGGGTCACATTGCTAGAGAGAGAAAGCCAGGATGTGAATAAGACAGCCTGACCCAGAGCCAACACAATGCATACTCTCCCTTGGATAATCTAATTTAATCTTCACACTGACCTTGCATTGCGTCCATTTCGCAGATGGGTAAACCAGGGCTAGGGGAGGATAAGCGTATTACTTGGGATTATACACCTAGCCAGTGGTAGAATTAGGATTGCGGTCATTTTCCATGAAAGCTGTGTGGGAAAGGAAAATTGAGGCCACGTATCTCTAAATTGTGTTCTTAGTCCTTAATATTTTCTCACCTGCCCCTTTTCGGAGACTGGTTCCTAAAGATATGCACACGTCCCCAGGTAAGGCAATGAGAGCTGTAAGGCAACAGAAGAGGAGAACAGGGACCTTCTGCTCACCGACATCACAGAGCCTAAAGTCCATGTGTTAGGGACCATGTCTGTTTTCTCCCTCTTGTGTGCCTAATGCCTCACACAGGACATCCATAAATGTTTGCTGAATACATGCATGAGTAAAAGGAATGCGCAGTGAAACTGTTTGAACTCTCCAGACGAGTCTCAAATGCATTTCAGATTCAAAAGAGAAGTGAACTTCTAAGCCAAAAATTAGCAGAAAGCCAGGAGGTTAAATGCATCTTTTACAGCTAACCAAGCAACCACTAAAATAAAAGAGTGGAAGAGCGATCTGTTTGGAACCAGCAGTCTAGGGACTTGGGCACCCAAGCACAGTGAGGAGATGTCAGCAGGAGGCCAGGCAGAGATGTGCGGCAGGAGCTGCTCTGCAGTGTCCCTGGTGGGGGGACAGAGAACCAGGAAAGCCTTAGTCGGAAGCTCCGTCTCTGCAGCAGTGGCTCTGCCACCCCCTGGCCCCTCCAGTCCCCTCCTCAAAGTCCCTTTCTGTCCCACAACAGTGGGTTATGAGTACACAGAGCCAAAGAACAGTCCTTCCTGCTTCCTGGAGACACCCTGGGGCCAGGCCACTTGGATTATAGTGCCTGAAGGCTCCCTGGCTTTGTGGTCACAGGCTCTCAGGTCCTCACAGGGCACCTGTCAGACACACTGCTCATGCGCGATTATCCCTGCTGGACAGCCTCAAGCACAGGAGCAGTGAACCAAGCCCAGTGAGCAGCAGAACCCCACGTTCATCCATGGAGTCTGACGCAGACCCTGTGGCTGCCTCCTAAGGCCCGGGATCTCCTGAAGGTGTAGTGAATACAGATGGGGATGCCTGCTTTTTTCTGGAGAAGCAGATTTTCCTTATACTCGCTGCATTCTCAAAGCCTGCCCCATTCTCACAGCGTAGCAGCTGGCCAAGGAGTTTGCTCCCTCTTCCAAGCGTGGCACGTAGAATGCCCCATCTTACCGACCACAGAGACGGGTCCATCGGGTGAACATATGACCCAGGCAAGACAGCCCAAATCCTTCTCCACTATTCCTAGACCCTATAATGGATAGCGTGGCAGATGTCCCAATACCCATTCACCCCCAGGTAATTTTTCTAAACCACTGATGGTGATAACGTCCTTCTTATCAATCATTGAGTCAACACTGGCAGGTGACCCACTTCTGGCATTTGAGGGGATGTGTGTCAGAAGTACGTCTAGAGAAGTTTCCTACCTCCTAAGTAGAAGCCACAGACTGTGATGGGGTCTGCATGTGGGAACGCGGCCAACCATCCTACCAACAGTTGAAAGATGAAGCCAACACTGAGAATAACAGCAGGAGATAGAAAGACCCAGGGTCCGTGAGGACTCCCCGGGCCACTAGCGGTGTGCATGACTTCCGGTCATGTGACATGGATTTCCTTTTTATTTAAATGTGTAAGTGACTGCGTTTTCCGTCAATCACAGCCCAAAGCCTCCCTGGTGTTCCATGCTTCTTTCGTTTCTGCCAGTGCAGGGGCTACAAACTGGCCTGCAGCCGCTGACAGCCATCCTGGGCAGCCCCTCCACGTGAGAAACGCTGGTCTCAAGCAGGACCCAGAAGGACCACCGGGAGCAGTAGTAAGAGGCAGAAAGGGAAAGTGATCTGAGAGCATTCAGGTCCCTGCCCTAGGTGGCCTCAGGGAATCTGGGTCTTTCCGACTCCAGGTCCCAAGTTCCGTGTGAGGTCCCAGCCAGGAACAGGGTCTGCACCGTAGTGGGACGAACCCTGGAGAAGTTCTGGGAAAGTTGTTTCTCCTCCTGCTCCTGCCACAGACTTCCCTGGGAGGACCCTGGACCCTTCTTTTCACTGGACTTCTTCAACTATCTGTAAAACGAAGAGGCTGGGACAATGTCTTCTGTGACTTAAAAGTGTCCCAGCAGATTTCACACCTATGAGTTTATCCCCCCAATAAACTCCACACACTGAAAGATGCAGCATTGGCTACAAAGAGGTGTCTATCACACTTAAGAGGAGTGAACTCATTGTCCACTCCTGGGACTGGATAAATGAGCCACAGCCATGGAGCCAGTGTGGCCCACAGCCTGTCTTCACATGCCTGGTGAGATAAGAATGGTCTTTTTGTTGTCCAAGTATTGTTCCAACACTAAAGAGGAGGAGAAAGAAAAGGAAGAGATGGAGCTGGTACACAGTCCCTATACCCACAAAGTCTGAAGTCTTGGCTCTTTCCAGAGCAAGTTGGTTAACCCATGAGCGATTGCGTAGTCTTCCTATGACATAGGCAGGCACTGAAAATGAAACAAGAGACCCATACGTGCCGACAGGAAGCAACCTACTACACACTGTTAAATAAAAATGCGAGTATCAGAACAGCGTGAGTAGTACGATTACATTTGTGTCAAAACACAGGATTCAAGCTATTTATCATGTGCATGCAAACAAAATTTCTGGAAGGACACACCAGAAACTTAACAGCAGATGCCTCTGGGGAAATGAGACTGGTGTGAAGGTGGCGATAGAGAGAAAGCCGTTTACAATTCACTTTGTTTCCTTCTCAACTCTTAGATTTTGACCACGAGCACATGTTATGGCTTTAACCATAAAAATGAGCCAGAAAATGTGATGTCTTGGGGACACCTCAGCTCTGAGTCTCTCTAGAACAATAACTTCTAACATTGAGGGACCATTTGTTGCCAGGGTAACCGCTACTGTGCTAAGCACAGTCTATCCTTTACTTCTTTTCATCTCTACAGCCCCCTGAGGCTATGGCCCCCCACCCCTTGCCAGATGAGACTCAGCCTGAGACCTTGTGAGCCTGAACATGAGCTAGGGCTGAGAAGTCTAGGCCACTGGCTCAGTTTCTAATGGTGACTTTGTGACATCATTCCCAGTGGGGACACTATTCCCAATTGTGAAGCCCACCTGTGAGCCTGGGGCAGAGTAAGGATGACCTCATAAGTAGGGGCAGCAAAAGATGTGAGACATCATTTGAAGGTCAGAAATAATATGGCCAAGTATTTCTCTTTCTTGGACCCACTGCACACTGTTATAGAACAGATGGTGGGAGTCAGAGGTCACTCGTCACTGGGAAGTGGGGATAAAGGTAAGCCTTTTCTACTACCCCCCAAATCACACCATGTAAATGGA
This sequence comes from Craseonycteris thonglongyai, assembly GCA_004027555.1. Classification (NCBI taxonomy): domain Eukaryota; kingdom Metazoa; phylum Chordata; class Mammalia; order Chiroptera; family Craseonycteridae; genus Craseonycteris; species Craseonycteris thonglongyai. The sequence continues at coordinate 13,865 of PVKE010000814.1, forward strand.
ACCTACTCTGTCCATGGGGGAGGCTGTGTGACTTTGGTTAAGTCACAGGCCCTCTCTGAACCTCAGTATTCTTACTTCTAAAATGGAGAGTTTGGCCCAGATCAGGGGTCATAAACTCATGTTGACAGGACTTGTCAAGTTAGTACATCAAGGAGACAGGTAGGGACAGTACAGAACTAGAGAACTTTGCCTATTTAAAGCAGGGCAGGGTCTACTATTACTTAGAGGTTGCTGCCAAAGGTGAATGCAGACCAGCATCACCCCATTGTGTGGTTTCAAGAGTAGCCAGAAATTATCTTTTCCTATGAAGATGTTCAATATCAAAATCTTGCCATCTCATTCTAACATTGGAAAAACAAAACAAGACAAAACTCTGGTGCCAAACAAAATCCATCCACAAGTAGCCTGCAGGCCTGCCAGTTTGCCACCTTTAACCAGTGGGGTCACCAGGGACACTGACAACTTCTCATCACTGAGTCCCCGATGGGCAGCCGCCAAAGGCCTGACTCCACGGAGCTTCCATTTGCAATATCCATCAGATTTCTACCTGTTTCCATTCTCTCGCCCATGTCTCCTGCTCATCCCAGCAAGAGAACTGGCGAAAATCCAGGAAACAGGAGTGCCAAGCCACTGGACAGAGGCTTGCGCTTCGGTCGCATGGGACCAGCAACAGGAGGTAAAGTGCACTGAGCAGGTGGGGGCGGCCTTTGCTAAGACGGCCAACTGCCCATTCCTGGGGACGATCCTCAGAGCTGTTGCACAAGGAGGGCTCTCTCTCTCTCTCTCTCTCTCGCTCCCTGGCTCTCTCTCTCCTCTGCATGCCAACAGCCCCATGCCCCTCTCCCTTCCCCTCTGCCAGTGCCCTCAGTGTCTCTGCATCCACATCAGAGATTTCCATGCACGAGGACAGGCACTCAATCTAGAAGTGACAAGTTCCCACTGGCCAACCGTGACAGCCCGGTTCATTCTTCATCCTGATGTGGCTGTGAGCAACACCAGGGTCCTTGGAAACCACCTCCAGGTGACTGGGACACTGAGTAGCCCACAGTGTGTGCATATGCACATGGCCACAGCACGGGTGACAGGGGCAGCAATCATCATCACAGGAGCAGGAAAAACAAGTCACGTAAGAGAAATGGAAATCTGCCCAGTTCAGGAATCAGCGGTGACGGCCCACTGCCTGCAGAAGACAGCCAAGCTCCTGGCATGCAAGGCCACCTACCCTTTAGCACCAACCTACCTTTGCAGCCTCATCCTCAACTATGCCATTTCCTCAAGGGATGTCAGTCACACACATATTTTCCCTAAACTCTCCTTCCTTCCAGTTTGTTCACTCTGCCTAGAATACCCCTTCATTTGCAGGGAGGCAACCTTGACATTTCATTTTCTTTTTATTATTATTTTTTTTAGGCAATTCCTTGGTACATGTTCTAACAGTTCCATTATAAAAACTACTGATAATATCTTCCAACCAATACTACCATGCAATCGTAGCAGTAATGATAAATGTCATTTATTGAACACCTACTACGTGCCAAGCACTATAGTGGACTGCTGTACTGCTTTAAGTTATTTAACCCTTACAATCACTCTATTAGGCAAGAATACTGAGACACAAAGAGGTCACCGAACCTGCCCACTGTCGCACAGTTAACATAAGGTAAGGAAGGGATGCCAACCCAGGACCTGTCTCGGGAGCCTGAGTCCCCGGCACTAGGACAGGCTGTCCTCCTCTGCGTTCCTGTACAAGGGGGAATGGTGGTCACCCACCACCTCTTGGGGTCCGGAGTGGGAGTGTATCAAGGAAAAGGGAGGAGAGGAGAGTCTGGCAGTCTTGTCACTAATGTGCCTTCACCTCCCCAAGCCTCTATGTGCGACTTCTCTAAAATGAGCGTTTCCATTAGATGAGCCAGCTTGATGCAGTCTGTGATGTCATCTACAAGTCACTTCATCCAGATTTATTACAGAAGAGCCCGGAGAAAAAAGAACAGAGTGGTGGTTTAAAGGGATACGAATGTTTCAGTGAGCAAATGGAAACAGGATGACAAAGGAGAGAGATGTGCATAAGCCAAGGCACAGAACAAACAGTTTCTCTGGAACAACTTGGGGGGCTCTGCTGTGACTGATGACACCCTGGGAATTCTACTCAGAGGGTTCAACTCCTCCCCCACTGAGTGAATGCCCAGATCAGCATCAGTGTAGAGTCTCTGGTGTCCAGCAGGGGGCACCCGCGTCCACGTACTTGGCTGCTTGGAGGGACTTAACCGTCTGGCTTCAGACAGCGCCCCTGTGAAGTGCTTATCTGTCCGGCTCCTGTTTGCCATTGGGGATGGAATTCATGGACCAAGGCACAGGACAGGGAATTTAGAAACTTAAGGTCGTTCTAGGTCTCTGGGCTTCCCACAAACCTTCTTGAAGGAAGGAAAGTCCTCTCTGCCATCCCTCCTCTTTGTCCCTGGGTCTGGCAGATGACAGGATGTGCCCACACTCTTGCTGGGAACTTCTCTGGCTACTTCCCAGGGCACCTCTGAGAAGGGCTTCTCTTCATCAAATCATAGGCCTCCTTAGAAATGGCCCAGGAGACCATGGCTGCCCGACGGGTGCTGAAATATGTTATCATTAGGCTCAACATGTGATTTAGTTAATTAAATGTCATGCCTTTGATGGCATTAATTAGACCCGCTGCCGAGTCCTTGGAAAACAAAAGCAGACAGAAATGAAAACATCATTCCTCACCCAGGGAGAACGGATGGAGCCAAAGGAAGATCTTCCCGGATCTCTCTTTCCTCCCAGGACAAAATCAGCCCAAATGGATCTTTAAACAACCAGTTCAGCAGGCTTCGTGATGTCACTTTCCTGTGAGGGATGATGTTATTAGTGTCCCTGCTATGATAGAGCATTTCATGCTTTTACTAATAATGACATAATTGTCCCTTACGTGAATATCATATTTTAGAGGCTATCACCTACTTCCCCATTCAACACCCTCTACTGTGTTTCCAAATAACCCAGAGGGTTCAGTTTGCTGGGGTGCTGAGGAAGGAGGTTCCTTGGCTGGGGGTCACTAAGCTGCCCACTGACGGTGCTGGACCACAAACCCAGACTTTCCCATGGACACATACCTACCTTTATGGTCACAAAACTCTGTCGCCTAAGTTTTCTCGCATGTGAAGCTTTCTAACAAAAATCCAAGGAGCTATTACAGAAAGAGGAAGAATCATCAGTATTTCTTAACAAGGGAGAGACAGGGGCCCCAAGAAGCCAGGAGAATTCCCTGAGGGGCCTAAAATTAGATTTTAGTGAATCACAGTAGTAAGTGACAACATGAGGACTGGGATCCTAAAGTCCTGCAGTCCTGGTCCAAATGCTTAAGGACATGTCTAAGAGAGACATGAAACAGCCCAGCTCTTCCAATTCAATGAGCAGTGACAATCTGAGCAGCCACCAACTATTGACCACCATCGGACACCCAGCACGTCCCTGCACATCCCCACACAGCGTGTCTAAGGGGCCACACCACTTTAAGACAAGGCCTTGTCATCTCAGCTAAGGAACGCACAGGAGGAAACAAAACCTCAGCGAGTTCTCCATACAGCTCGAAGGGTACAGAGGCTGGGATATGACATCAGAGCCCCCTGAGCCCCAAGCACACAGAGCTTCCGCTTTGCCCAGGGGCTGTCCACCAGGCTATCGCAGTGCAAGGACTGCCGGGGTGACCGCGGTGTGCTCAGCAGTAAGACACGTGGGTGGAGCGAAGGGAGACACACACTGGGGACGCAATTCCAGGCACGGTGCACTGAGGAAGAGCAAGGGAGATGGTGCCCAGAGTGGGATGGTCCCTACGGCACTGGGGAAGTGTCTCGAGAGTGGTGGCTGTCTTCTCGGGCATTAACCTCAGCCATCAGAAGGGCCGGGGGCCCCTGAGTGACTGACATTGTTCCCACTACCCACCCTGTGCAGTAGACGTGTGCCGTATTTCACGGACACAGATTTGCTGGCATGTATTCAGCAGAGAGACAGAGAATTTTAATCGTTGAGAGGCACCCCTGCCACTTCCTCCAACAAGAGTGTGCCCCTGCATGCGAGGGGGTCAGTGACACTGACCTGCTGTCCCAGTGTCTGTCCCTACGTCTCTCTCTGAGGATGGGCCTCAGCAAAAGGACTGTTTTTGCTTAAACAGAGTGTTATTTGGGTATTAATTGGTTTCTCAACCCACGGCTCTGCCAAAGGAATAGCCATCTGTTCTGATGCTCAAGGACAACCTGGCTATGTCAATCGTAAGAAGAGGCAGAATTATTTTGAGCTTTATAGACAATCTCAAGTATTTTCTGGGTTAATCTTCATTAGGCGGAGTTTTCTACTTGTATGTTGACTGTAGGACTTAACCACACATACGGTGTGAGTCCACTGAAAACTGCCCGCACAAACTAGCCGGGAGTCTACTGGCATTGCTTCCGAACTTGAAGCCCTGTGTGAGCAGGCAGCCAGGGACCCAGAGCCCGGGGAACTGCAGTGATGACTGAGGGCCATGGTGCATGCAGACTCAGACAGTCCTTTCCACGCAAGAGAGCAGCAAAACACAAGGCCGGCCCAAGGCTAGACAGAAGTCATCAAGGTACAAACGGGAGCAAGTTTACCAAATGAGTGGCGGGAGGCCTATCCCTTCTCACCGGTGATCTTGGGCCAATCACTTGGTGTCTCAAGCCTTCGTTTCCTCTGTCATAATTGAAAAGAATGGGCAAGGCAACCCCTAAAAGATCAACCCCTACATCCAGATTGCCTGGAGATGAAAAGAAGACAGAAGTAAACCTCTGGGAGTCTAGACTACTAAGAATTCGGCAAAGCACAGCCAGGGTCCAGATGTGCAGAGTCTCAGTGGATAGGCTTGTTATAGGGCTGCCGTTATGGGGGACACTTTTGAGAGGGTGAGCAGGGAGGAAGAGTACTTAAGCAAGCACAGCAAAGCATAAGCCAGAACCTCCCCTGCCTCTAGCTTCCAGAAGACAGAGGTCTCAAGACCTTGGACAGCGCCCAGTGCCCGCAGCTCTGCCTGGGTCTGTCTTGTTCGCGCGGCCCTGCTTAGCTAACTCCTCTTGTCATGCCTTGGCCTGTGCCCCGGGGCAGAGGTCCACTTGAGGCCAGACAAGAGGTTTTCTGCAGAATCTAAATCCTCAGCAGATGCATTTAGGTTAAATGAGAAGGACAGCCAGACTCAGCAGTTAGAGACTAAGCCACCCGGAAGTGGCGCAAGAAAAAAAAGCAGACTTAATGGGACCCAGGAAACCTGAGTTATAACACCAGCTATAGCTCTAAATTTTTGTATAGTTTTGGAAAAGTCACTTAACTTCCCTGAGCCTCCACTTTTCCTCCTATAAGATCAAAAGGGAGGAAGCTGGGATGGCTCAGCAGGTTAAGTGCTCACTTTGCAGCCCCAGGGACCAAAGATCAAATCCCAGCCTTAGCCCGTGTACACCCATATGCTGAACTGGGGTGTGCTTCCCATGCGGGAGGCCCCCAGCTCAGTTCTCACCTCCTTCCCCCAATTCGGCCCCTGGCTCGATGCTCTGAGGAAGCGTGCCTCCCAGGCAGGAGGCTCCCAACCCGGTTCCCACCCTACACGGCCCCCGTCCAACTGTGTGGAACAAAACCATGTTGAAAATTGATGATGTACAGCCATGGAGCCTGCTCTGGGCCCTCCCCCTTCTCTCTTTCTCTCTCTGTCTCTGTCTCTCTTTGTCAAAAACAATAAAATAAATCTTTAAAAAAAAAAAAAGATCAAGGGGAAGGCTTGGTTCTCTCTGGCATTTTCAGCCCTCCCCTCATAGCATTTTATGATTCTTATGAACACGGGACTGTACCCCAGCGTTCTGATGTCTCTGTGATGTAGGCTTTCTGTTTCTCCTTAACAGCATAAACCATCTAAGATCTCTAACTATGTCCACTTCACTAGCTTGTGATACACTGAGCACCCACTCAGTGCCATCCATTAGAAACAACAGGGACCACACAGTGGAGGATCGCCTGAGTATCTCACGGGTTTGCTGTAGTAGTTTTTATTGCACTCCAATGATCAAAGGGAAGATGGCCTTTATATTGCTCCTCAGTCCTGCTAATATCATTGAGCACCTGGGTCCAGCTCTGATTAAAACCAACCATTCCCAGATTTTCCAGTTTACATAAATCAGTCACCTCCCATTTTTATCTTACATGGGTGGGAAAGTTCTCTGTCTCACTTCATCCTACTGCATTCCATTTCTAGCACTTGTAAATAAAAGAGTCCTGAGACTATGCAATCTATCTAGAAAGTGAGATTATTACCTATGGTACATAAAGCTGATTTAGATGTCTCAGTCAGTTTTCTTTTCTATAGGTCAAGAGTCAGAAGGGGGAAATTGTAGAATCATGACCAGGCTCATGTCAAGCATCGGCCACGCTGGGTTGCTCAACTCTTTGTTGAAATGCCCTTTTGCACAGTCGTGCTGAACATTTTTAGCAGTCTGCAGTATGCTCCCGAGAAATTTAGCTGTCTAAAGAAGAAGTTTCTGCCTCTTGTGATATCACAGCATTAATGAACTAGACAAAGACTCCAAAGAGATACATGCCAATAGGTTTCATGTAATATATGCTTGAAGAGAGGTGACATCCACTTATTGAAGACCTACTGTGTGCCAGGCATGTCCTGATGTTCACTCTCACAATGATCCTGCAAAGTCGATATCATCATCTCCATTTTATTAGTATTGATGTTGAAGGTGAAAGAGGTTAAATAACTTTTCCAAACTGCCGATAATAAGAGCTAGCTCCTGCATTCAAAATTTGGGCTCCCGGGTTCAAGTCCTATGTTCCTCCCACTGTACTGCCGTAGCTTTCCCTCCATACAATGAAGGGGCTCACTCACACACTAACAGCACAACATGAGGCTGGAATACAGCCCAGAGCTGAAGGTGGGGTGCGCCAGTGGTTGTGGGGACACATCCGCTTCCCAAGGGGCTGAGTTTACGGCGAGGACAGGCAGGAAGTGAAGCAGGCCATGTTCGCTTCAAAGCAACCCTGCAAACGCTTTTCTGACACCTTCATTATCCTTCCTCCTCCTCCCTCCACGTCACCCTGAAGATTAGGCTCAAGGCCATAAAGTCAGTAAACAGCAGAGACATGATCTGAACCCCAACCTGTCTTATTTCAGGAACCCAGGTTTTTTGCAAACACCTCAGGGTTTCCCAAATGTCACCACTCCTACATCTCATCCTGGACTCGTCTAGGCCCTAATACTACCCGCACTGTTATTTACTTCGTATTTTAATTTACAATAATACATTTCCACTTAAATCATTCTAAAAGGAAGCTCCACATCACTACATGAGTGGAAAAACTGTACCGTTTGCCATAGACAGAAGGAAACCTGAAAAGAAATACAAGACAAAATTACTAAATGTAAAATGCACTGTTCCTTGATGCTGTTTCTGAGCCTAAGACTTGCTCTTCCTTTGTTTAAAAAAAGTGGAGGAAATTATTAAGGGTCTTAAAGATATACTAGCACAAGAATAAGTCTTTCTCCCGGGCGTGTTCAGATGGATTAAAGAAGAATTGAGAAGAAAATAACTTTCTCACAGTCATGATGGAAGGACAGGCAGGGGAAGACAGCCTGTCCCCAGGGGCACACTGCCTGTCCCCAGGGGCATGCCGCCAGGGCCCCATCTTGGCTCAGGCAGCCCTGCCACGTCCCTGCTTCTGCGCCTTAGCCGACCCCGTTCACCCACCCCCACCATCCTTCTCCTTCATGAAGCCTTCCAGAAATGTTGAATCCTGAAGTTCCGTTTTGCTTCTGGACCACACCTATTTTTTTTTTTTTTAAAGCATGATTTACTGTCCCAAGGGTCATGTCACCATCTGACGGGCACATTTCTTGTCTCAGAGATCAGCTTGTTACCCAAACAGGCCACGTGACTGCTCCTATGAACACACTTCCCTAGCTGCAAAGGAAAGCATAACACGTCTGCCGTCCATTGTGGCCCCGGTGGGGGCTTTTCTTATCGCACTGGAAACTAGCTCAAGGATCATCTGGTCCCTTTCCTTCTTTTGTGGAGGAGAAAGCTACAGCTTGGGTTTTAAGGTGACACATTCAAGGTTAAAGCCCCAGAAGATGATGACATAGCTGGGGTCTGAACCCCAGGCCTCTGGGTGGGCAGAAATCTCTCCCAATATTTTTTCTTGATGATGAGAATATAAGAACCTTTATCAATACAACTCAGATTGAAACATTCGAGAACAAACAGCCAGGCTCCTGGTTCAATTGTTGAAAAATTCCAGTGGCTATACAATCTTCCAGAAAACCAATTCCAGGAAAGATTTCCATCCTGTCAACCAGGCTTTGCTGATTTTGTAGGGATCTGTATGGGAAATCTGATAGGGTGGCCAAAGAGGAGTGATTTCGCCAGTGGTGACATTGTAGGAATAATAAATGTCTCCTTAGGAAAGGTTGTTTATTTAACTGTTACTAGTAAACCTCTCAAACATAACCGTGTGAAGACAGCCCGCCAAGTTGCACCCACCTCTGCTGCTCAGATGATTCGGATATGCTTTAGATAAATACCCCGGATCTATGGCACTAATCCGGCAAGAGCTAGAACGTCCGACACGCCGAGGTTTGCCCAGCACGAAGTGGTTATCCCTGGAAATATTCACTGTGTATCTACCTTCACGTTTTAATGGCAGAGTTTCCTCTGCACCCACTGTGATTCAAGGCAAGAGCAAAAGCTCCCCCGGACTCTCCCTAGTCACCCGACTACCACACAGAATAGCACTTAACTTTTTATACGTCTGCAAAGTCACTTTCTCCTGCTCGCCCTGTCGCCCCTTTCCAGATTTTTGGGTGGAGAGCAAGAGTGCTTCTTAATTTGGTCTTTAAAAAAAAAATACTGTCCTGTCTAGGTTACAGGTTCTACAGATTACCTTTGCATGAAGTTCTAATTCTTTGGTCTTGGAGGAACACAATCTACTTCTCTCAGCAAAGGGTAGTAGGTTCACCTGCAGCACACACGCCTTGGATTCTAGAAGTATTTCTGTAGTGTTTCCCTATGCACAGTTGCCCCCAAACAATGTCACCTTCTCTTTTCAAAGTCACCCTAAAGACTATGGCCTTGGCATGGAAGAGGAGAAGGTGTGAGAGTCAGGACTCCTTTCTGGACCTCAGTTTCCCTATCCGTAAAGGGCAGGGGTTGGGCAAGACCAACCCAAATATTTCCTGCCGCTCGAACAGTCTGTGGATCTGCTTGTGACAAACATCAAGTGAGGACATGTAAATCAGGAATGTTACACTTGGGGAGAATTAGCTGGTCATCTGTTTACTGGGGACATAGCACTGGAGGACTCACTCACTGCATATCAGGCTGTCTTTGTCTCCCAGGGGAGACACAACACAAGGAAAGGCCCCTCTTCTCTGCTCCTGCAGACAACATGACAAAGTTCTCCTCCTTCCCCTGCTCCTGAACACCCCAGGCGGTCAGCACCCAGCACCCAGATCTGCCACTGGGTGGGTCATGGGTTGCTCTGCTCTGTCCTGACTTCCCGGAGGCCAGTAGGGCAGAGTAAGGGTTTGGTTCTCCCAAGAGTCTGGCTAAGCCACCAACCACGGGCAGCCTCCCACATCACTTGTCCCTACTTACTGTCACACCACTGGTTTTTGTTAGTTACTTTACAAATAGAATTAAAATAAATACTATTTGAGAGATTCGCTGTGAACCAAAATTTTTTATTACATTTGAGTGGCTCATCTTGGTAACAAACATCTCCCCCTCTAGCATATAACTGCCCACTCCTTACGGCACACGATGCTAAATTCAGGCTTTTCAAGAAGTGAAACGTCCCTGGTATAAGATGCTGGGCTTGAAATCAGAACACTAAGACTCTGGTCCAGGCATTTTCTCACTAACTCGCTATGTAGCCTTGAGCAAACCTCTTCACCTCTCTAAACTCCTGGCGAGTCCTCAATCAAATCGCTATAAAGCCACTCATATTTATTAAGCACCTATTTCAGAGACACTAATAAGCAAGATGAAGTCATGCAAAGAAGAGTTCAGCATGATCTTCTCCTTTAGCTGAAGGTAAGATAAATACTGGTGATTATGGCCTGAAGTCAAATGAGAAAACTGCCTTGAGGAAATTACAGTGCTGGGCAGGAGGGCACGTGGGGAAGTTGGTATTTAAGCCTGGATAAAAAGACGACAGAATTTCAAAGTTACACGTGATGAGTGACATGAATACTTCAGGGAAAGAAAAGAAACATGAGCAACGATCTGAAGCAGCAAATGGCAGACTGATTGCCATGGACCAGTGGCTTGATTAGGGGACAGGGTGTTAGAAGAGGAACAGTAACAGTAAAAGCTGAGGGCTGGAAACAGACCTGGAAGCCTGACTTTAGAGAGTTTATTCTGTCTGAAGCATTTATCATTCATGCTGGCAATGGGAAGCCATTAGGTACTTTGGAGGGAAGAAGCGGCGTGGCCAAAGCTCTGCTTTGGAGACTTGAGTCTGGCAACTATGTAGGATATGAATGAAGGGTGGAGAGGTGCTGGAGGCAAAAAAGCAGCCAGGAGCCCACAGCAGAACCTCTCCCTGGGTGCATAACAAGACACTGATTTAAGTTCCTGCAGTTGTGGGGAAAAAAAAGAAGAAGAAAAGAAAGAAAATAGACATGAGAGCTTTTCAAATTCATTACTTGGATAAGAAACAGGTCGGCATGACCTGGGAAGGATATGAGATCTTGTAAGATAATAATTTTACCCACCATGATGCCACAGATGTTGATAGAAAAGAAGACGCTTGGGTTTGAGGCAAAGGATTTTATTACTCAAAGTACAACAGGCAGCAGGAGCTTCACGTTTGCCTCAGTTTCCCTTACACCTCAAGTCTTTTGGGACATGCATGGGTGTGTAGCCAGCACAACGTGTTTGTGACATAGTTGAGGAGCCCACAGCTTAGGGAACCTCCAATCTTATAAGAAGGGGGGATACGACAAACCTGTCCCGTCTTTGCCCCAGAGTGACGCAATCTCATTTTCCTGGCCAGAAAAGAAATCTTCCCTCTGCCCTAGAGAGGAAGGCTACTTCTATCTTCCAAAGCTGTTTGCTATACAAACATCCTTAAAAAAAATACTCCAGAACAAAGGTGTCATTGTCTCACTCAAAAGATAGGCTGAAATGCAAGAGACCCATGGAGAATCATATCCTGTCTCCTCTGATGAAAATGAGGGTTTCCTAGCTCCATAAAGGACTGGAGAGCTGCCATCTGAAAATGGAAGGTCGATAGACTTTAGCAGGGCCACAAAAGTGCCAAATTAAAAAAAAAAAAAAAAGGCTGTGTCTGCTTTGGTTTATAATAAACCACCAAGAAACAAACACAACTAGTGCTGCAGGAGGGGCTGTGATGTCCATCTACAAGAACCAATACTTTGCTACCTTTTCACACTGCTTTTAGGGGATGGCTTCTTCTGTTGATGAAGATTAAAATAGGGTTTGCAAGTTACCCGCCACAGGGGATCAGGGGCAGGCCCTGCATCTCAATGCTCCATACCCAGCTTGATGGTTATTGCTGAGCATATTTTTACCCTCCCCTAAGGTTTGAGTGCTGAAGAAGAAAGTTTTGCATGGCTGTGTAAACATCATTTCTGCTTCCCAAGATGACAGGGAAGAGGGAAAACCCATAACAGCATTATCATTTTCACTTACTGCGCACCTTTTACCTGAAGAACTCAATTAATGCTTTGCCTAGGATGTATTCATTTATACTCCACGACACCCCTGAGAGGTAAGGGAGTGTTATTAAGTTCACGCAGCAGTTCCACAATGGGGGTGATGAAATTAAAAGTCAGGTCAGAGACAAAGGGTTCTGAAAGTCACAAGTGAAATGTGGAGAGCAAGTATTGGGCTCCATAGCAGGCTTTATTCAACTCCCCTAATGAGGAAAACATCAACAACTGAGAACTTCATGACCACACCCTCTGTTGTATCTACTTTATCCAAATTTTAAGCCTAAAGCCTCCCATTTACTGTTCCTACTTGTTTCCTACATGCCTCTCTGACTACCTCCGCTTGAGTCACTCTGATCTACTCGTGAAACTCCACAAGTGAAGTGAAACCCTTTCCCATGGCCCACCCTCTATCTGCACATCATGCCCATGTCTCAAGGCCAATGTCTTCTCCTCCCTGGAGTCTTCCCAGCATCCCTCCTCTAGCCTTTGATTTATACCTTTTATGCTTTAGGCATAAATACCAACAATGCAAAGTAAAAAAGGGCATCATGCCTTACCTCCTTCCAAGACTGAAACTTTCTTGAAGGCACAATTCATTTCCATTTCTTCTCCACATGCCTCACAGTCCCTGCTCAGTGTCTGCTTCTACGTAGTGTCTCAATGAAGATGAATGGAATGAACTAACTGATTCTACAGAAATGGATGTCACCTTTCCCTCCACTCTGCTTTCTGGAGAGTAAGAGCATATAGGACGGTGTTTTCTGGCAAGATATTTTGCTTAATTATTCTTTTAATTCTAGAACACAAAAGTCATCGATGTGGCTTTGAACATGATCATGATGTAGGAAACTTGACAGAGATATGTTATCATTGTTCACAACTCTTCTGCCCTATATGGAGAGTTAGATAACTTGCAAAATATGGGGGGGGGGGGCAATAATCATTTGCATTTCTGTAGGTCCTTTTATATTCTTTATTTCATATGATCTTCCTCAGAACATACTCGGTATTATCCATTTTTGGAATGAGGAAAGTGAGGCCAAAAGAAATTAAGTGAGTTACCAAGGCCAGATCACTAGTCCGTGATAGGTTGAGATGGAATTTCAGGCATCTGGTTCTATACCTAAGACTTTCCTCTTAACCAAAAGAATCAATACATCATTCTGCTTTTTCAATTTATGCTAAAGACTTAATGTGCATCCCATAAGCATTTATTAAGCATCTTCTTTGTAGTTAAACACCAGGTATGAAAGAAGAAATCAAGTTAGCATTGTCTCTGCTCCTAATGATTTCATAGTCTGACTGGGGAGACCAATAAGTAAGTCAGAAGTGAAAGTATGTATCGTGTATGACAGTGTCTACGGGAATGGGGTGCAAACTTAGAGGAGAATCGCCACCAGTTATGGGCAGCAGGAGCTTGAGGCAGCAAGAAGGGTGGAGAGGTGAAGAGCGACATCAGCAAAATGGAGAGAGGAGGAAGCCCTCCTGACCCCCAGCACCCTGATTCAGTACAATTCATGGACAAGGTCCCTAGTGGGAAACCAGAAGCAAATTAAAAAGCTCCTGTGGGGAAGCCGGGATGGCTCAGTGGGTTAAGCACTCACTTTGCAGCCCCAGGGACCAAGGATCAAATCCCAGACCCGGCCCATGCGGACCCATATGCTGAACTGGGGAGTGCCCCCAGTTCAGTTCTCACCGGGGTGAGACCCCGGCCCAGTTCCTGCCCTGTGCAGCCCCACACCCACCTGTGGAGTGAAACTATGGAGAAAAACCAATGATGTACAACTATGGAGACTGCTCTGGGCCCTCCCCCTTCTCTCTGTCTCTGTATCTCTCTCTCTCTCTCTCTGTCAAAAACAATAAAAATAAATCTTTAAAAAAAAAAAAAAAAAAGCTCCTGTGCCCCAGGATAGTGAGAAGCCAGACTCACCAAGGCCAGCAGAGAGAACAGGACCCCTCCGTTGGAAAGCTGGCCCATGGGATAGCACCGTGTGAGCGGGAAGAGACCTTCGAGCCCCCAGATTCATTCACACAGGAAGCGGTTGGCTCATGTGTCCAGCACCCCAACTTTTTATGGAGGCCCCCAGAAGACTGGCTTGCACCCTGTCTATCTCAGAGCTCTCATGAGTCTCGCACAGTCTAGATGCCAGGGGCAAAGAGGAGGCTGCATCTCCACTGGTCGACGCCACTGATTCCCTCCCGGGTGACTCCCACCCCCACTTCGCACAGAGGGAACGGGTGAGAACTCCCAGCTCTCAGCTCCCTGCTGGAGAAGGGAGGAGCTGAGCCGGGCATTCGCACCCCCACTTCTCCAAGGCTGCACAGAGAACTGGGACCTGTCCCCCTGGGCCTGGAGCTCGAATGGTGCAGCAGAGCCCAGCCTCCTCGGGGACAATGCAGGAGGCCATGGTTCCACGTGAGCCAGAGTGACCACGCAGAAACCGCAGGCGGGATCCTCTCCCTGGGAGGGAGTTCACGGAGGTCCCCAGAACACTTTCAAACTTATTTTACAAGGCCAGCATAGCCGAGATCACAGTCAACCAAAGCCACCACAATGAATGAAAATTTCAGGCCGGCGAGGATGTGGAGAAAAGGAAGCTTTGTGCACTGTTGCTGAGAATGTAAATTGGTGCGACTCCTATGGAAAACAATATAAAGTGTCCTCAGAAATGTACAAGTGGAACTACCACATGACCCAGCCAGCTGGGCATATATCCAAAGGAAAGGGAATCAGTCTCTCAAAGAGGTACCTGCACCCCCACGTTCACTGCATCGTTATTTACAATGGCCAAGATGCGGAAACAACCAAAACGGGAAAACAAGACATGTCTATCACCAGATGGCTGCACAAAGAAGACATACAGATGCCATAAAAAACAGGGAACGTCTACCATTTGCTCCAACATGAACAAGTCTTCAGAGCATTACACTAAGTGAACTAAGTCAGAGAAAGAAAAATACTGTATGATCACTTGTATATGGAACCTAAATCAACGAAACTCATAGAAACAGAATAGATTGGTGGTTGCCAGGAACTGGGGGCTACGGGGATAAGTGAAGGGAGTCAAAGGATACCGACTTCTACTTCCAAGATGAATAAACTCTGGGGGTGTGATGACTACAGCATGGTGACTATAGTTCACAATATTGTACTGTATATTTGAAACTTACCAAGAAAATAGATGTTAAATGTTCCCAATACACACACACACACACATTGTCACTATGTGAAGTGATGGATGTGTTCACTAACCTTATTGTGGTGATCATTTTACAAGATATTAATACTCATATATCAGATCATCATATTGCACATGGTAAATTTAGACAATGTTACATGTCAGTTGTATCTCAATACAGCTGGGAATTTTTAAAAATAGAAATATAAATTAATAAATAATCTCACCCAGGGAAAGGGCAGGCAATAGGTAGCAGATGAAATGGCTGAAATAAAAGCTGTGTGGGAAGGTGAGACAGGAAGAGTGAGCAACAGATGGGGTAGAGCCCAATCCTAGACGACCTAACCTACCAATAAGGGGGTCAAAATGCATTCTAATAGATTAATGATTAATGCTTTGGTAGGGGTGGGGGAAAGTTGGAAATACTTATGCAAGGAGAAGCACAATCATATATGAATGTTACATTAATTACTGTGGCTTTGGGGGAGGTGGGAGGGAGGAAGGAAGTGTACTTCTATCAGATTAAAATCGAAGGATTAAGGGCCTGAATGAAATTTAAACTTAAGTCCCAAGCTATCAAGAGAGCAAGTACTAAAGATTGTTATGAATAATTACATTAGGGAAGGACATATGGGGCAGAAGAGTTTAAAATGACTATGACTCTGATTCCAGGACAGCTCAGCAGTTGAGCGCTTGCCTTGCAATTGCGAAGTCCAGGCTTTGATTCTCAGCCCAGGCTTTGATTCTCAGCCCAGCCTGTGCAAACCTATATGCTGAACTGAGACAGAACTGGTAACCGCCAGGAGGGCGGTGAAGGTTCTCCCCTCCCATGCGGGTGGCTCCCAGTTTTGGTTCCCACACTGCACCGCTCACATCCACCTGTGTGGAATAAAACCATGTCACAACTAATGATGGACAACTATGGAGACTGCTCTGGGCCCTCCCCCCTTCTCCCCACCTCCCCCACCCCCCACCATCCCCCTCTCTCATCTTCTCTCAAACAATAAAAAAAAAAAAAGAAAATCTTTAAAATGACTCCCGGCTATGGCTTGGGTATCTGGATGAATGACAATACCACGTGGAAGACCAAGGAAGTCCAGGAAAAGGGGATCTTATTTTAAATGTTGCACTTGATGCAGTTGTGGGGTATCTAGGGAGAGTGGTCCAGCAGCAAACCCATACAAGGGCTGCAGTCAGCACAGCACTGTGGTTTAGTTTCGTTTTCAGAGCCATCAGATCACAACTGATAGTTCCTATCAGAGGCCTAGGAAAGGTCATCAGGGAGAATGTTTAGGGTTAGAAGAATAAAGGGATCCGAGAGAAGCCCAGAAAGAAAGCAGAAATAATGCTACTCTTCCCAAGCATGCAGAAGATTCAGCTTGAATTCCCTAAGGCATCCGCGGTAGGTAATGATGCAATTTCTCTCCCACACACCTAGAAGTGCACTAGTTTGGCACTTTGCATAGGAGAATTGAGGAAACACCCCAACACCATGTTCTGTATCCTTGGTCTCAGAGGAGGGACCCTGGTTGAGAAAAACTTCTGCACAAACAGAAGGAAACCAGGAGAGCAGAGAGCCCCGGCACAAAGAGCATTTGAAGGAAAAGGGCAGGGAGCACCCACCGGACTGGGAGAAACAGGGGTGACCACCAGTTAGCAGGGGCGACTGTAACGTGTGGGGGAGGAGAGGGGAGCATGTTGGCAGAAGAGAAAATGGGTTCTGATCAACGGCCTGCGATAAAAAATGTTGAAAATCAGTGTCTGCTTCTGAAGAAAATTGACCGTTAAGGGGAGAAAAGAAATCAGATGGCAGTTCTTGGGGAATGTGGGATTGATTGTATTATCTACTGAAGAGAAAGAACCAGCATTAGGGAGCCAGTGATGGAGGGTAAGACCACAAAGTGCGGGGTGGGCAGAACAGGGGGCTGGCGGAGGACAGGGTGGAAAGACAGGCGAAGACATTACCCTTGACCAGAAGAAAGAATTCCTCTGTCGCTGAGATAGTGAGGAAGGGGGGACATTATATGAAAGGAGATACGCTGGTAGATACCAAGAGAGGCAATTGATGGAGCCGGCATGATGGAACCACCTCCTCAGGGAGGTACTCGGATTTAAGGGCATCCACTGCGTGTAAACAGAAACGTGGCAAAACCCAGCATTTTCAGAAAGAGGCAAAATTATGTAAGAGCCATGGAGGGAAACCGGAGAAGAGATGTGATTTGGAAACCGGGAACACATAGCCAAGCTGCGTGGGGGATCCAGCTGGATTGAAAACTCCTGAAAACACAAAGTCACCGCATTAGAGTCCAAGTGCACTTGAACTGGGACTGTGCGCTGGAGCTAGTGGTCTCAACGTTTTGACAGTGTAAGTGATGACATGAGATGGCCACAGGGGAGTTCTTCATCCTTTCCATCCCTGTACTTAGCTTAAGGATGGAGTCTAACCCATGGGTTTCAATAATGTCTCCTTATATACTAACAGTGAGAACAGTATATGGAAAACACTAAGAAATATAGACTCCTGCATTTGGAAATGACTTCAGATGTCAGTTTAACTCCCTTTTGTTCCTTGAATCTCCCACATAACATTCTCACCAAGTATCCAGGCAGCCTCTGATTGAATACTTCCAGTAATGGTGAACTTACTACCCCAAGGACCACCTACCTTATATTCAAAATTACTTCTTTATGTTTGAGTGGAATTCCATCTTCCTGTGGCTTCTGCCCACTTAATCCCTAGGCTTAAAAGGCGTAGAAGCATCAGCTCTACAAGATAAGCTAATAATAGGGTTTGTGTGTAGGTGGTATCATTTACTAAGATCATTAGCTCAACTCCTAATCTTGGGCTTCCTGATATACATTGCCAGGAGAAGCTAAGAGCATGTGTCCCCAGGGCCACCACTGGGGAAGTAAAGAACACATTACGAGTGTATATGCTGAAAACTCAGTCACTTACAAAGGAGGATCTGGAACTAGAAGCAGTCCTAGAGAAAAGAATTAGAGATTCTCATTAGTCTGACAAAATGAAGCTTTGATCTGTCTTAAGCCCAGCTCCCTCGCCGCTTTCTCTTTCTCTCTCTCTCCCTCCCTCCCTCCCTCTCCCTCTTTCCCTTCCTCCCTCCCTCCTTTCCTGTATTCAGTCCCTCATTCAATCAACCAATATGTACTGATTCTCTGTCTCCTGCATGCCAAATGCCATGCTAAGTGCCCAGGGCAGGGTACCTCCCCGCTCTCCTGACCCCAGGCAGTCAGGTCTCAAGACTCAGGCTTGAACAGAAGGAAGAAAAAGTCCCCTATAGATTTCAGGCTCACACCATGTACGCTAGCTCAGTTTGCTCATGTTCTGCATTGGGGTAAAATGATGCCCATTTTCCCTTTACCACAGTCCTCTCTCTGTAACCACAACTCCCTTGGGAGCCATGAAGAGTGACAGGCTCCGGTTCAGAACACGATGTCAACATTCCTGTATCCCCTACAATAATTCTATAGGAGAACATTCCAAATTCTATATACTCCCTTAACCAAGTCCTGTATTATTACAAAGTAGAATAATTCTGAGTCGAATGCAATATCTCACACTCTAATTTTTCCTCAGCCCAGCTTCTCGCATGTTTATGTCTAGAAAGTAAACAAACACAAAAGACTCTCACTAAGAACTCCATAAGCCATTGGGAGGCAAAGCTGTATGCACCCCAGCAGAGATCTAAATGAAAAGGGGTGCATTCCCCCTGCGCGCCCCAAAGCCCCACCCAGGAATGGCCTTTTAGATCCTAGTATATAGTCATCACACTGGCATTAGAATCAGTAAGTAACACAGTGAGAACTGATTCCTACAGGGGCCCTGGGGTCTGGTGGGTGCCCCCAGAGGCCATGGTGGTGTGAGGAAATATCGGGGTTCAGCAGATGTCTTGTTCCCCAGCCAGTGAACACAGCAGAGCACACACATCACAGAGGACGCCCAGAAGGGGGACATGGCAGATGCCAGGTCAGAGCTGACCAGATTTATTTGTGAGCACATATGCGACTCTCCCGGGGGACCCCCTGAAATAGCTGGAAGGGCCTCGCTGGCCAGATACACTGCGTTAGCAGGTGCAGGTGAAAGGCACCGCACTGTGGGCTTTTAGCAACCACGCTTCATTCCAAAGAGAGCACGCCGGGGCGTGGGGAAACCGAGACAACAAATTCAACAGAATCACAGAATGTGACGAGATCACAGAGATAACCAAGTGCCGCATGTGCCCCTGTCTGAGCCGCCTCCATGTGGAAGACAGCTCCTACTTCCTAACCCAACATTCACGGGTTACTCCTGTGAATAAGATGACCCCCAATGTTTGGTCTAACAATTTTTGACAAAAGTATCATTTTATATAAGAAAAAATACAGTATGCTTCAACATTTATTGTATCGATGGGCAAACTAAAACCTAAAAAGAGGGGATGTCGGAATAGCTCAGTGGTGGAGCACTTGTCTCCCAATTGCAAGGTCCAGGGTTCGATTCCCAGCCCCGGCCCATGCAAACCCCATATGCTGAACCCAACTGGTAACCGCTGGGATGGCGGCGAAGGTTCTTGCCTCCCATGCGGAGTCCTCGGGTAAAGGTTCCCACCCCGCGCAGCCCCACATCCACCGTGTGGAATGAAACCATGTCATAACTACTGACGTACAACTATGGAGACTGCTCTGGGCCCTCTCCCTCTCTCTCACCTTCCCTCAAACAATAAAATAAATCTTTTTAAAAAAACATAAGAAAATTAATAATAATAAAACTCAGAGACAAGGACAGATTCAAGGTCACGGAGCCCAGGAAGGAGCAGAGGAGGACCAGGGCTCTTGTCTAGCACACCCCACTCCCTGTCCCTGTGTGGCCCCGCATCTCCAATTACAGTCACCCATACTGCCCCCAGTGACAAGCATGCTGGGCCTTGCACTTGGAGATGCAGACTAAGTGTGTGCGGATTGAGGACTGAGACAGCAAAGCTGACTATTAAGTTCTGCGTCTGCATTTTTAGCAGCTCTTTGGAGGAAATGGGGAGGGAGGAGGTCACAGGCCAGGGAGAGGCTGAGCTGCCAGGTGCAGGCGGAAATGCAAGCTTTCTTTGGGCCCCACTAGGGCCTGCTCCCAACTTCTACTGGGAGTCCTAGGAGTTCGGGAGGAGGTGGGTCACAAAGGAACCGTGTGTGCACGTGTGTGGGGGGGTGTCATGAGCTTCTGCTGGTTTCTGTACTGACGTCTGTATGTGTCCGCTAAACCAGGGAAGAAGGGAGGGAGGCTTTGGGCAAAGGGACAAGCTCTGGGCAAAGGGACAAGCTCTGTAGGGAGGCAGTCTGGGATGCTGGTAATAAAAAGGCGAGCGAGAATGCTTTCCACAAACAGCCGCTAGCACGCCTGCACTGCCACCGCCATGAAACACAGCTCCTGCCTCAACTCACCACCCGCTCCACACGACCAGCCCGCCGGCCTGCCCTCTGCCTCGCTCTGCACCAAGCTGCCACACAGGTGGCCTGGGCTCCCTGCAGCCTGACTCCTGGTCCCACGCCAGAACCTGATTACCTTCCTTCTCCTCGGCACCAAGGGCAGACAGCACCTGCCGGGAGGAGAGGCGGAAGGTTCAACTGGAATGTCCCCTCACCTTTACCAGGCTTCCAGGACAAACCACACAGAGGGTGACAGGTGAATTCCCTCCATCCATCTCCTGGGGCCTCCTCCATGCAGGCCCTGTCCTGGCCTCAGCCTCTGCATCTCTACCCTGCTCCCCAGCAGGCCTGTATCCACCCTTCACTCTCCTGCCGTGGTGAGCCACAGCGGCCGAGAACTACTCATAACCTCAGCTTCCAGTGAACACCACAGCAGCCAAGTGCCTTATGTCACTCTCACAACACATCTATGACAGAGTTACTTAGGAAGACACTTGCTTTGCCCATCAGAGAAACAAAGCCTAAATGTCACACAACTAGAAAGAAGGGGATCCAAAGGTAAAGCCACTGGCCAGGAACCGTGCTTTCCAGCACTGTGTTGCAGGTTGGCACCTGAACCGGGGCGGCCACCTTGCAGCTAGCAGGGATATGCAGTAGACTCTGTTAACCAGCATCTATGGGGAGTGGCAGATTCCGGATAACGTAAGCAGCCTCTCCGTTACCCCCAGGCTGATAAATGTAGCATGATTTCTTCAAGTTTTTTGCAGTTTGCTTGCGAGTTCCAGTTGCTTGAGTTCTGGTTAACGGAGAGTCTACTCTACTGCCTCAAAGGGCTCTTCGAGCCTCTTGAAATCATCTGCCTGAATTCTATCAGCCCCTTGAGTTGTCTATTCCACTTCGAGCCAAGGCCAAGCCCCCTTCGCCTTACAACAATGCCTGTCCAGGAGCGCTTTTCTTCCACAGACATGGCTGTCTCCCTTCATGGTAACCAAGCTAATGTTTGTGTAACACGTGGTACTTTTCTTACATATCCTCCCATGCATTCCTCAAGTTGCCCATGCAAAGTGGATGAGTAGCAATTGGTCTGTTACAGACGAAGGCAACAGGGCTCGCCAAGGGGATGACCAACAGGGTCACAGAGCTCATGACAACACCCAGGGTCCGTCCAAGCCCCTCACCCAGAAACAACTCCGGTTTTCCACAAGCCACTCCCCACACACATCGATTGCAACCGGGACCCCCCTGGCAGCCCCTAAGGAAGGCCTTCCTGCTGCTTCCCGAGTCCTGGAGAGGAATCCAGCCCAGAGCAGTGGAGCCCACAGCCCATGAGCCCAGCCTCAGCCTGGGGATGGGCAGCAGGGAAAGCAGCAAAGACTGCTCTTCTCACAGAGACAGAGAGCAGTTCACACGATGTCCTCCTCCTCGGGAGGGAAGAGCCCCATGCGTCACTAAAAAGGAGATGTCAACAGCAGTCTAGCCTTTTGAAAACACACCCGATTGGGAGCAGAGGTGGCAAAGGAAACAACAGCAAAAGGAAAGAACATTTCCACAAACAGGAGGCAGCAGCCCCAGGCCAGGGCCCTAGCGAGTCAGTTAAGAGGCCCAGCTCCCTCAGTGGCTTCCTTATGCCTGAAAAATAAAGTCCAGGGGCTCCCCTCAGTTTCAGGACTCTCCCTGTCTCCATCCTATGCTGCCTTTGCAGTTTTCTTGCCTACAACCCTCCTTCATGTTCTCTAGGCTCCAACCCCAATGAATAATAATTTTTCCCGCTCATCCTCCAAAGCAAGGGGCCCACACTCCGATGTCTAGAAGGCTCAGCCAGCAAATATGGAGCAAAGCCAGCTGGGTGTGAGGAAAACAATACGCCAGGCATATGTTTAACAACTACTGTCCCTCAGAAGAGCAGAGTGATGAGGACTGAGACAAGCTGGAGCCTTGCTTCTGTCTAAAGCCCGGAGAAGTTCTCCAGCTCCAGTTAACCGCAGCCCAGCTCAAACAACCTCGCTTTACACCTCAAGGAACTAGAAAAAGGAGAACAAACAAAACCCAAAGTCAGCAGAAGGAACAAAACAAAAATGTCAGAGCAAAAATCAATGAAATAAAGACTAAAAAAAACAAACCATAGAAAAGATCATTGAAACTAAAAGCTATTTTCGTGAAAAAATAAACAAAGCATCCAAACCTTTAGTTAGACTAATCAAGAAAAAGAAAAGAGATGACAAAAATAACTAGAAATGAAAAAGGAGACATTACAACTACTACCATACAACTATAAAGAGACTACTATGAACAATTATATGCCAACAAATTTGACAACCAAGAAGTGGATGAATCCTAGAAACGTACAACCTACCAAGATGGAAGCATGAATACAAAATCTGAACATACCAATTACCAGTAAGGACATTAAAGTAGCAATCACAAACCTTCCAACAAACAGAATTCCAGGGCCAGCTAGCTATACCGGTGAATTCTACTGAGCATCTAAAGAATTAATCAGGGAAGCCGGGATGGTTCAGTGGGTTAAGCGCTTACTTTGCAGCCCTGGGGACTGAGGATCGAATCCCGGCCCCGGCCCGAGTGGGCCCATGTGCTGAACTGGGGAGTGCCCCCAGTTCAGTTCTCACCAGGGCGAGACCCCGGCCCAGTTCCTGCCCTGGTGCAGCCCCACGCCCACCTGTGGAATGAAACTATGTGGAAAAACCAATAATGTGCAACTATGGAGACTGTTCTGGGCCCTCCCCCTTCTCTCTGTCTCTGACTGTATCTCTCTCTCTCTCTGTCAAAAACAATAAAAATAAATCTTTAAAAGAATTAATAGTGCTCCTTCTCAAGCACTTCTAAAACACAGAAGAGGGTTAACACTTCCAAATTCATTTAAAAGGCCAGCATCACCCCAATACCGAGACCAAACAAGGACACTACAAGAAAAGGGAATTACAGACCAGTATTCCTGACGAACACAGATGCAAAAACCCTCCACAATATATTAGCAAACCAAATTCAATAATACATTAAAAGGACCATACATCATGATCAAGTGGGATTGATTCCAGGGATGCAAAATTGGTTGAGTATACATTAATTAATGTGATACACCAAATGAACAGAAGAAGGGATAAAAAAAAAAAAAATCACATGATCATCTCAACAGATGCGTAAAAAGCATTCGACAAAATCCAACCTTCTTTCATGCTAAAAACCTCTCAACAAACTAGGTGTAGAAGGAATGAGCCTTAGGTGAGAAGAGAACAGGGTGGGCACACACGGAGGTCCCTGGGGGTGCCGAGCTGGGCCCTTCTGCAGCCCCTGGCTGGACGTGTGTTTTCTGGGATGGGAGGGTGGACACAGCTCTGCTCCAGAGAAGTGAGGCCCTTCCACCCGCTCCTGCCACCAACCGCCCCCCGGGCTGGGCCCGGCCCCTGGAATGCGGTTGGCCTGGGCAGGTGGTGCCTCCCCGTTGCATTTCGGCGCCGGCGCGCTGCATGGCAGCTGCTGTGGTCTGGGGCACCCAGGCCTGGCTGCGTGAAGGCAGCCTGCTCCAGCCGTCTCATGATGGTGTGCGTTCCCACCCTCAGAGGAGGCCCACCAAACCACAGCCGCTTGTTCTCACTGTCACTCGAAGCCTCCTCGCAGGAATAACACTATTTCAGTGTCTTGAGTGGTGCCCAGGATGCACTGATCTATCCTCAGACAGCCTCTCCCATCGCACCAGGGGCCGGGCAGCTGCCAAGGGACAGGCCAGGACAGGCCTGGGTCGCTCACACAGACACCAGGAGACCAATGACCGAAGGGAGCGCAATAGGGAGTCTTCGTTCCGAATACGGTTTTCACTTGTGGAATTATTCTTTCCATGTAGTGCTCACTGTGGCTTATCAAAGTTCTTCATGAACGTGCAGTACCTGAATGGATAGACACACGTCTACCCATTTTTGTAATATTATGTATATATGATGATAATGTCACATACGAGGGCTACAGAGAGTATCCAGCCGTGTCACCATTCTCTTATTGACAATGGCTAGAAGTTTTCCGGAGAGCCGTCGGATAACAATGTAACAAATAATAATCATGTTACTACTCATAACATTATAATAACATACTTATCATTTATAGTCTTTAAAGTCTTTATAAACTCTGTCTATAAAGCACTGTAGCCGTCTTTTTCCTGTGAGCGTCAAGGCAACCTGAGAGGCCAACAGGGCAGCTTCCCAAAGCCAATGGCTTGTAACAAATTACCACAAACACGGTGCTTTCAAAGAAAAGAAGGTCACTTCCTCACAGTTCTGGAGGCCGAAGGAAAGGGTGTTTCCTGGCCCTTCCAGCGTCTCCGCCTCCATGGTCACATCACCTCTTCTCTGGTGTCAGAGCTCCCTGAGCCTTCCTCTTACGGGGAGGGACATTAATGATTGCATTCAGGGCCCACTCAGATAATCCAGAACAATCTCCTCTTGTAAAGCTCCTTCATGTAATCATATCTGCAAAGCCTTTTGTCCCCACAGAAGGTAACATTCACGGGTTTTAGGCACGTGCTATGGACATCTTCTGGGAGGAAGGAGGGGTCTTTCAGCCTCCCACAGACTTCAGTGATTGTTCCCATTTTACAGATAAGCAAACTAAGGTTAGACGGCTCACCACAGTGACACAGGAACAGAGACAACATGGAAGGCAAACCTTAACACTAAACCCAGAACACATCAGCTCTACCATGTGTCCTCCCAAATGTCCCTCTGAAAGAAAGAAAATAAAAATCCCTCCCCAGCTCTCAATGAGAGCTCAGTCTATGTGGGGCGATCTACAATGTTCCAGATGGACTCAAGAGTCAAGTAACTTGCCCAACCAAGGCTACTGAACCAGTTGGTGACTGAGCCACCCCAGAAGCCAAGCCCTGCAAGCAGACCCGATGGTGAAGCGTTCTATTGGGATGCCTCCTGGTTCAGTCACTTCATAGGGTCATCCGTAACACCGCTGTCAACCTGGATTTCCTGCACCCATTCAAAGAGAGTAGGATCTATCAATGAAGACCTGGAAGCAGTGAGCCTGTAAGCCAAACCCAAATGGGATCAGTAACTATGAAGCAGCAGCGGGGAAGGAAAGATGGCATGAGTTTGAGGGAGGCAGAAGCGTAGGAAACAGATCAGGCTGACTGGACTAGGAGACTTCTTCCGAAAGTTCTGCAGGGAGAATGGGGATAGCACACCTCCCCTCCCCAGCTGAACTGCCTTTGGGAACAATTTCACTCTGTTAGCTGTAGATAACTGATAGCCATGCCAAATGATTCTTGCCCATTGAATTCTGTCCAGTGGGGGAACTACCATCCCCAGCCTGTGGAGGGGAAAAAACAACAACAACAACAAAAATTAGTTTTGTTTCTACTTGCAAATGCATTGTAATGGTCCCGATTTCCAAATGCTCCTGTTCTGTCTCCTTTGAACTGGTGGCAATATCACAGCTGTTTCCTCATTAAATGAGTTAACTAAAATCTTTAACATGTGTTCATTTTTACATCTGTATGAGAATCATGATTTTATCTTTTATTTTTAATTTTCTTTTAATGGTTCATAGGAGAGAATCTTGCATTTGCAGAGCAGGAAACTACCTTCAAACTCATTGAGTTCCATGTGTCTTATGGATGAGGAAACTGAGACCAGAGAGGGGCTAGGACTGGCCTGAGGACCCAGGGATGGGGTGGCAGAGCCTGGGCTAGTGTGTGGCACTGGGCTAATAGTGTCACAGGCCTGCCTTTCTATCCCACTAGCCTCTAATGAGTGTGGGGCTCAGGCAAGTCACTTACTTCAAAGAGCCTCAGTTTCCCCCATCAAGGCACCTACTTCGCATCACCCACCCACAATGGGTTGCCTTGAGGGTCAAATGAGATCATGCACGTAGAGCAATAAGAAAAAACCTCAAGGAGAAGTGCTCACCATAGTCCCAAGGAGGCAGGAGGGAAGCAGGGCTGTGACAGAGATGGTCCTGTGAAGTGACCACATTTTACTGTTGTGTTATGGTAGGTTGTCATGACATTTTTTCATTCTATATCTATATCCTCTATAGAAGGACAAATTTATTGAGGGCTGGGATTATCCTCTTGGATAAACGCTCTCCCTAGGCTTGGGCACTGAGCTCAGTGCTCTACACACATCAAATCTCATTCACTCCCCACAGACCCTAAGGATACAAGTAATATTGTTTGGCTCCTCTGGAAAAGATTGCTAGTTACCTAATCAATATCCATTGTCTATTTCTTTTTCACTAAGTAAACTCTAGTTTTATTAGGAGTTACAAAGTAGCCAGACAAAATATCCTGTCTCAACATCTCTTCCAGGTAGGGATGGTCACATGGCCAAGTTGTGGCCACGAGATGCAGGGTTGTGAGCACGGTTTATGAGAAACATTCTTGAAAAGAGGACAGACCCAGTTAGCAAGTAACCTTTTTCACTTTCCATGTTTTCCCAAATTCCTGCAAAAAACACAGATACATTAAGAAAGTAGCCATGGACTCAAGTTGGCAAAAAAGAGAGGTAGAAGGAGTCTGAGTCACTGTGAGATTGTATAACTGCCCTGTAAGTCTTGGTCTGACTATTCAGTGACTTCCTTAAGAAAAAAATAAATTCTAATTTGTTCACTATATGGGGAATTATTTCCTTCCTACTAGCTGAATTTCTAACTATACCTCCATTTTTCAAGTGGAGAAAACCACCTCAGAGAACCAAAAGACTGGCCAAGATCACACATTTAGTAAATGTGAGATGTAAAATTGTAACCAGTTGTTCTTAACCATGTGGCTACATTGTCTCCCTGCTGGCAAACACACTGCACTATGTTGGATATTTTGTGCCCAACACACTTCTGTTCATTGAGTGATTGCTTTGGCTTTTGTAAAGCTACCAAAGTTCATCCTCCCCTTTTCTTGAATCTATCCACCTAAACCAGAATTCTTCTGTGATCTTAAGCATTTAAGAACCTATCAGGATCTTGATTGGGAAATAGGACTTCAATCTCTCCCTATGTGCAAGAAGCTGCTCCAACTAAGTGCTTCTAGAGCTCGAATGTCATTGTAGAATATCAGCTTTGACATTCTACAATGTTAATGTCCTCCCAGAATACAGTTTTCTAAGTCACCAGGCAGGAAAGCCACTCAGATGTTCCGGAGTCCTACCCTGGCTTACCCAATGCCTGAACCTTCTCTACAGCACCCCATGGCTGAGTGCCCACCCTTTACTTACATTCTTCCATTTAAAAAAAATCAATTTGAATCCTCAGCATGTCTCACAGTGGTGCCTTGTGAGACATTCAATATGTAGGCTGAATGAATGAAAGAATGAACAAACTAATAAACAAAAGAAGGACCACTCAAATGCTATTCATCCAAATTTATTCATAGAGAACAGCTCTAAGCATACGGCAGTTCTGTATCATGCAACTTTTAAATTGACAGTTTAAATAACCACTCAGTAACAGCAATTACCACTTAGAAAGCAAATAGTAGATGCCAAGTACTATGGTAATGCTTTAATGTACACTCTCATTGAGCTCAAACGGGCCTGCCTATGGTCTCATCACACGGGTCCTACTTCCATGCCATTTGAGGCCTTGCTAGAGCTTGGCACTGCACTGTATACTTTACATAGCTGCCCTCATCGATTATCTTCAGCAAACCTGTGAGGTAGATTTCATTATCTCTACCTACCAATAAAGAAAGATCAGGGAGGTTAAAGAACCAGCACAAGAAGACAGTAACAGAAGCATCTGGATTAAAAACCAGGAATGCTAATGCAAAAACCCATGCACTTCCCCACAGTGCACTTGTTCAGCCCAATGACGAAGAGGCCTTGTGCTCTGCCCTGTGGAGGAATCCAAATAAGGATTCCAAGAAGCTCAATTTTTATGAAATCCCAGGTAGCATAGTGAGAACAGGCCTGCGGGTGTCACGTGAGCTCTCCAACTGGCTCCTCCCAGGGCAGCTCCGCCCTCCAGGACTCCCCACCGGGTGGGAGGTGGTGCGGAGGAGTCTTCCTGCAACTAACCAGGAAAACTGTCACTCAGTGACACAGTGTAACCCACCAAGTCTCACAGCCCCACTAAGGCCACAGACCAGAGCCTGGCTCTCCTCTCAGCCAGATGCAGGCAAGTCCGCCCAATGGCTGCCCAGAAAGTCCTTTCCCTCCCCCTTAGCCCAGCCTACACTTCACTGTTAGACCAGACCCACAGGTCGCAGATGTTCCGATCTCAGAACTCCTTGACACTCTTTAAAACCGTTGAAGACCCCAAAGAGCACCCGTTTATTAATATAGGTTATGCCTATCAACACCTACTGTATTAGACATTAACACTGAGAACTAAAAAATTTATTTGAACACAACCCAATAATAAACCCATTAGCAAAAATAACATTTTAAGAAAAAGTAACTGTTTTCCAAAGCAAAAAAAAACAACACACACCAGAAAACTGGGCAGCATGGTATTTTATTTTTTCACCGATCTCTTGCAATGTCTGGCTTAATAGAAGACAGCTGGGTGCTCATATCTGCTTATGCAGTTGCAATATTGGAAGTCACATTGCCTCTGGAAAACTCAGCTGTACCCTCATGAGGGAATCACAGTGAAAAAGCAACTAATGAAAATAGTTTTGACTTCATGTGTCAGTGTCCCCAGACCATACTTGGAGAATTTGTGCCCTAAGCCAATTTCAGGACACACATGCTGCGTGCTGCATGCTGCCCCCTCAGGCCACTCTGGGTGTTGCAGCCCACCCATCTCTTACTCTACAACCCCCCTACCTCTGACTCTGCAGCACCCCGTCCCCACCCCCCCACCCCCCCCACCCCCACCCCAGGCTGGGGAAACTATCCGCCTTGTCTACTTTGTTTTTACTTCCTGTGTTACACATCACTTTCTAGTTTGTATCAGTCATCTGTTTCCACTTTTTACCCCTCTACTCTGGTGTCACCTCTTTAAAACAGGCAATCGGATCTCACTCAATGTCACATCTCTCACTTAGATACGACACATGGTAGGTATCTACAAGAAACATTTATCCAACTTCACATTAAGGATAGCCTGTAAAACGAAAACCATAGCAATGAGAGCATTAACTTACAGTTAGATACACCTGGGTTTTGGCTCTGCCTATTTTTTACATGTGTAACTTATAAGTTTCTTAACCATTCTGAGCCTCAATTTTGGCAGCTGGAAAATGGGGATCAGTAATAGATCTATTCTATACCACAGTTTTGACGTGAGAACTTAGCATCATGTCAGACAAAGTAAATGCTCAATAACTGCTGTGACTACTTCTGTGTAGCAGCCGATCGATACCTGGCTGACTCGCAGTGACATGTGACACAGCTGAAGTCTGAGGGTGTGAGATGGTGGGAAACTCATGGTCAGGGGATTCTTTCTACCCCTGGACTTTCTATGGCTCAAACTCAAGTGTCCTCCTCAAGTGCAGATACTTCTGTAGATCTCCTTTTGGTTCTTTCCTGACAGTCCCTTCCCTAAGACTCTCTATCGGTAGCTCTCAACACCTGCTTACTTCCTTGTGGTCCACGTGCAATTGAGCCCACCTCATATCTATCTGTCCTTGTCTCCCCATCTTCACGGCCCTGCCCATTCCAAACCACCGTCCTCGCTCACTGCACTACTACAACAGCTCTCAGTTGTCTCTCTCCTTCTTATGGGCCCTTTCTAGCCATTCTTCACTTGGCAGCCAGAATGGCCTTTATCGACGGTCTTCGTCAATCCCCTGCTCAAAAGCTTTTAGTGATTTCCCATGGCTCATAGAATAAATGCCCAACTCTGTACCAGAGCCTACAAAGTCCTTCATGATCTGGGCCCGCCCCATTTCATAGAATCCTCCCCACCCTGCCTTTGCTCACCACACCAAAGACAGACCAGCCTTCTTTCTATTCCTAGAAACTGCCAAGCTCTTGGGACCTTTGTGTTGGTTGCTTTCCCTGCTGAGAACACTCTCGCGGTAACTCCTTCTTGTCCTTCAAATCTCAGATCAGACCTACAAGTAGGTCTTCAAAAAGGGCCTCGTTGACCATGATGTTCAATATGGTCCCAGAGGTAACCCTCTTACTCATCACTCTGTTTCTTTCATGTCACTCTGATGAGTTATAATTATTTGTTGAGTTGCGTGTCTTCCTCATTAGAAGATAACCTCCATGGAGCAGGAATCTAGTGTTTTTTCATCATCATGTACCCAACACTACATGTGGCACTCAGCACTTGTAGGTATCCAATAAATATGAAATATGTATTGAATAAATGAATTATTGGTCCAACATTTGGTAAATGGTATGAGATGCATTTTAAATCCCTTGTGTGCTGCAGTATCAGAAAAGTAAGGGGATATTGACCCGGAAGTGATCTGACTCAGTTGAAGCCTGAAGGTAAAACCGTGTGTACAAATCTCATTGTCAGCAAATTCCACCCGGGAATTTCTATGGCTCAAACTCCAGGGTCCTTCCCAAGTGAAAACCATTCCCCACACCCTTCTCCAGTCTTTCCCAGGTGATGCTACCAGCAACTATGACCATCTTCTCAAGTCACCCTCTCCCAGCTTCTCCAGAGTTTCCTCTTGGGAAAAACAAATAACCCAGAAGCCTTCCTCCCTAAGGATGACTGCTAGTTCTCTGTGGACACATTTAGGAGTTAACAACAGGTATAAGGATTCCAGAATCTTTCTAAGATTCATGATCATAATTCATGATGCATAGTTTCTGACTCCCTCTTGAGATGGTAATTTGATGCTTCATGGGGCTCCTGTCTGCTATGAGAACTACACTCACCAGCCTTCTTTCCTACAATCTGCAACAACCTCCCATGTCCGTTTGACAAGACCATTCTTGTCCCAAATTGACACCATGTATCAAAGGGTTTCTGTACAGCAGAGTCCCCCATTCTCCGGGCTCTGTCATCCTCCCTTCCACTGCCTGCTGCTCATGGCTGGCAGGCAAGGATGGCTCTTCTAACGAGTGGGAAGGTGACCACTGACAGATCAGTAACTAGCCAACACACCAACACAATCATCTTCTGTGCCCCTTTGGGCCTGGATGCCAGGTGTGCCCTTTCCCAGGAACTAATAAATCCTCGCCAGTGAACTGACTGAACCATGGAGAGCTATGATCAGTTGATCTTTATGGTTCTAATACTTTCAAAGCTTATAAACATGCTTGAGATTACAGCCCAGTGGATGCTGCTATATGCATACAGACTGGGAGACATCGCCTCTAGCCATTGAAATGCTTAGCACGTGCCAGGGAGCTGGAAGATAGGGGAGAATTACCTACCCATGTCCACTGTCAATACCCCAATAAACTTCTTTGTTGTCACTGTTTGGCCGTGAGGGATTTGGCAAGCTGTTCTCAAAGTCCCCATGTGGTTAAATTTCAGGAACTCGTAAGAAGCCAAGAGAAAAACCACCACAGCAACCATGAAACATGGGCTTACCTTGGCACGTGACAAATTTTCCATCTCCTGCTCCATCCCTCACCCAAGACATTACCCCCTCCCTCCAGCAAGTGGGAAGCCTGGCTTTGTTGATGGCATCTGGTGCACTATGCCTGTGGGACCCCTGCTGTTATCACTCAGGGACTGTTTGAGCCGCGCAGGAGCATCAGAACCCAAGACTTAAGAAGCAGAGAGGCGGTGATCTGCCCACTCAGGGGAAGCCGACATCCCATGAAGCTGTAAGGTTTTCAGAGTCCTTCCATACACATTGTACTACGTGATTCTTATAAGAGCCCTGCAAGGCTATCTCCTCTTAAAAGAGTAGAAAACAGACTCAGAGAGGGTCAGTGACTTGCCCAAGATCACACAGCAAATAAACACAAAGTGCCACTTCTCAGGGCTAAGGGTGCTGATGTCTGATGCAGGGCTCTCACAGTAATAATAATTCCTGTTTGTAACATGTATCACAACCAAAGGTTAATGAATGTCCCTGTATTACATACTTAGATGCCTGCCCAATATCCATCCCTAAATTTTGTGTAACAAGTAAAATCTCACTATTCCAGCAACAAAAGAAGCCCAGACAACAAACAGTTGGTGTGAGCCAGTGGTTCTCAAAATTGAGAGTACCAGAATCACCCAGAGAGCTCGTTAAAACAAACCACCAGCCCACTCCAAGGGTTCTGATTCAGTAGGCAGGTGGTGGGACCCAAGAAGTGGCATGTCCAGCTAGGTCCCGGGTGCTGGTGATACCGCTGGTCCAAAGACCTCTCTGAGAGAACCAGTGGCCAAAACGCATCATGACTGTCCGGTCTCCACGCCCTGCAGCCAGGTGTGGTGTGGACATCAGCAGCTTAGCCAGTAAGATATTAGGAGGCGGCTGGGAGAGACTCCGGGGAACACTGCACTTTCTGAATAAAAAAAACAGTATGTGTCATGCCACCCCACCTCCTCCGTTCTGCTTTGGACAGAGAGGTGGATGCCTGAGACCGCTGCATGCATCCTATGCCCATGAGGCAGTGAACGACATTGTAGGGATGGTTGAGGGGGGCAAGCAAGAAAAGTCTGGGCCATGCATGATGTATTTGAGCCCCTGCATCAGCCCAGCAGCACATACCTCTGAACGTCTTCATATTGTATGACGTTAGGCAATGAAATGTCTTTATGGCTTAAGCGTCATTAGTCAGGTCGATGGTTATAGCCAAAAGCAATTGTGACCTATACAAGAAGGCTCTGCAAAGTAATTTAAAAAACAAACAAACAAACAATGAAAACTGATGCGTTGCAGTATTCAAAAGGTACCTTTACATTGGCTAATACATTCAGTCCCTGGGCAGCCCTGATGTTGGCTTAGAAAGTCCTTTTTCTTTCTAGTAGAGATGCCTTATCAAAGGAGTTTAGAGTTCATCACCACAAAGTATTCTTTGAGAAACACTATTCACTGTATTAAATTCATGTTTTATTAAATCGATACTGAATGAAAGACATAAACGAGAACAAAAATGGCCTAAAGGCAGAGGCTTACTTTTAAACTGGTCTCTATAGACCCATCATGCCTGATCCACAATGACTGTCCCCAAAGACTAGATTCATTAAAGCAACATAAATCTTGACCTCTGTACACATTTGTTGCCAGATTAAGGAATGACCTACTACTGAGAATTCCAAAATATGTTCCAAAGAATTCCAAATACATTCTGCAAGATGCTCCACCAGCAAAAAGAAAAAGAAAAAAAAATGTTTGGGACATGATGCATATTCTGTCTCCCTCCTTGGCGGTACAGAACACGTGTTGATATTAAAGCCTTGGTGACGTTCTATGGCAGAGAAATCTATTATACTCTACAAATGAAGACTTTCCCAAATGCACCAGGCTCACAGAACATTGTCCTCCAGGATTTCCACTACCCTTCCAAAAGGGTAGTGAGTATCATTTGAGGAAGGCTGGCTTAAGGAAACGCTAGTCCAGGCTGACTCTACCTCATGGTGTAAGTACAGCACGTGGGAAGAGCTTTCAGCAATGTAGCTGATCTGCTTGGGTTCAAAGCTCAGCTCTGTCACATACAGTCATTGATGCTAAGATGGCTTTTTGCCCCATATTTATCATTTCTTAAAGTCAGCTCCGTGTCTTAGTTCATTGACAATCGTTTTCTCGGTGTGAATAAAGTATGGGGCCCTTATACTTCGTGCACCATGAATTATTTACCACGATTGGGAAACTATCGGATGTCATTAACCCTGCTGTGCCTCAGTTTCCTCACAGAGTGCGTGTGAGGATGCACTGGTGTCTGACACAAAGCGGTGCTCCATTTCACATGTTCACCATCCTGAAATTATTTCACAAACAGTGAAAAGGTCCCCTGCTCCCCAATTCCTTACTCTACCATTTACTGATTCTTTCTTTAACGAGTCGTTTCCCAGACGTCTCCAAATGCAAACACTTCAGGAAGAGACAACCACAGACTGGTAGTTCTGCTCAGGTATAAAGACTAATAAAAGGTTCTCTTTAGAGGGCAGATTTTGACAGAGGAAGAGGGAGGGGTCACAGTACACACCGTGCAAGCAGGCAGGGAGGCCACTGGGCCAGACCCAGTGGGACAGGGCAGCGGCAACGAGGTAGCAGGGCATGCTCCCTTTTGCACAGTTTTTCTCGGTGTTCAATCCAGGCTTGTTTCCCCGGGGGCCTTGTATTACTCTCTGCTTAGAAACGAAGCACCCCTGGGAGGCCTCAGCCCTTCAGACAGGATCAGAAGCTCATCCACAGCCTCTTGAATATGATGAACTAGACACTGGGGAGGGAGAGGGGGCCCAGAAATAAGGTGGAAGGAGGCCAGAGACCAGCTTTCATCTCCTCATGTTGCTGTGCATTCGAGCTAAGAGGCCCAGAGGCAGGGAACCACCCCAATGATGACAGGGCCACTGAAAAAGTCTTGAAACTTAAAAACTGGTGTTAAGAACCCAACTCCAGGCGAAACCGGGATGGTTCAGTGAGTCAAGCACTCACTTTGCAGCCCTGGAGACCAAGGGTCGAATCCCAGCCCCAGCCCATGCGGACCCATATGATGAACTGGGGTGCGCTTCCCATGCGGGAGGCCCCCAGTTCAGTTCCCACCCTATGTGGCCCCTGCCCACCTGTGTGGAACGAAACCTGTCGAAAACTGATGACATACAACTATGGAAACTGCTCTGGACCCTCCCTTTTCTCTCTGTCTCAGTCTCTCTCTATCCTTGTCAAATACAATAAAATAAATCTTAAAAAAAAAAAAAAGAACCCAATACCAAACTGTGAGGAAGCCTCTTCTCTCCTTCCTCTGACAAATGTTCAATGAGGTGCCAATACCTGCTTCATCGTTATCATCACCCTCTTTAAATAAATGTGGCCATTTTTCTGTTGGAGCCTCATTTTCTTTTTCTAGGGAACCTTCAAAAAACGTAACCAGGGAGAAACAGAGGGAAAAGATTGAATGGATCCAGCACAACCTCAGAGGCCCAGGACTTTAAGACAAACTTGGCCGTTTGTTGGCCATGTGACCTTACACAAGTCACTTAATCTCACTGAGGCTCACATGCAAAACAGAAGGAATATACCCTTCACGTTGCCTACTGCCCGAAGTGCCGTAAATACAAAGTTTAGTGACATAGGTAAAAGTGCTCAACAAAAATAATTAAAAGAAGTAAGACAAGCTGTTAAAAATTAAAATTTATGTTTCCTTTGTCCCAATAAGCCTGTGCTGGCGGCTCTTCCCTACAAAAATATAGTCATCTGTATGAAAGGAATTATGATGAGGATATTTATTATAGTTCAGTTGGTACAAGAAAGAAGAAAAGAAAAGAGGGAGGGAGGGAGGTAAGAAAGGAAAAGAAAAGCAAATTGGAAAATTATTTGAATGTCCCTCAGTAAAGCACTGGTCAAATTAGTTATGGTAAATCCATACAGTAGAATATGATAAAACTGTTATTTGAATGAGATTTATATGTCCTGACCTAGAGCTCTTTTCCTGATATAAATTAGAAAAGCAAATAATATAGAGGGGTTGGGTTCTCTTATTTTATTTTTAAAAAGAAAAAGGGGGAAATTTTTATATTTGTAGAAACATAAAGTGTGTTAAACTACAGATCAAACAGTTAACATTGATTATCTGGGCAGGGTGGGATTAAAGACGGATAGAGGAAGAGTATTAATGTTCCCTTCATGCATCTCTGAATTCTTTAACATGGTAAAATAAATATGCATTACTTTTATAATGTGAAAAATCCAATAAAGCTGGGGAAAGGGAGGGAGGGAGCAGGAAGAGGGGGAGGAAGGGGGAGAAGGAAGGGGGGGAAAAGATAGAGATCTGCGATCACTGATCAAAGTAGAGGGAAGGGCCTTGTGTGTCTACCAGGTTTCCAGGATGATGCTCGGCTCTTTACGGGTATTAGGTGTGGCATTGACTGCACAGATCACGACTCTCTGTACCACTTATTCACTCATTCCTCTGAGTCAGCCAGGTCCCAGAGGCCCAAAGAGTAGAATTTCCTTCTGCTACAGTTGAGCACAAGTGTTTATTTTCTGAGTTGAAAGTCAATGGCATCTCCCTTGAATTAGAAATGTGAAATTCCTTTATCTAGCACCTTCACCTTTCTCTGCCTGATATGTGCGTGTCTCATCCCCCTTGTGCCTAAAACACAGGCACAAGCCTGTATTTCTGAGTCCTTGGCCAACACCGCAGCAGAGATGTATCCACACACTCTTTGCTCCCTGGATCTCATTCCTGTTCTCGCCTCAGCTCCCAGACTCCATCATGCAAACATTTTTGCTGAGCTCTTACCCCATGGATATTTACGACAGATAAGCGTAAAGCTTCAAGGGTCCTTGGAGGTAGAATGATGCCACAGAAAGCACTCAGGACTCAAAACCTTTTTAAAATGATAAAACAGTGTGCTGGTGAGCGTGCAGCGAGAACACATACTCTATTGGTTTGAGGCTAAGCAGCTATCACATCTCCAAATAGCAGGATGACATGTCTGAAGAGTCTTAAAAAATGCTCACATACCAGTAGTTCAATTTTTTTTTCCTAAGGAAATAATCAAGAATTACCAAAAATATTTATGTAGTATCTCACATAGTTGTTGTGGGAATTAAGAAGCTAATTTATGTAAAGTGCTTAAGATAGTTTCAGATACCTAGAAGCCATGTATAGTATTCACTAATAATAATAATAATAATAATAATAATAATAGCAACAACAGTTATTATTTCCCTCTTTATATTTTGCTTGCTTTTTAAACCTTCTAAAATGTTCGTATAATTATAATCATTCTAGGGGTTGATGTGAAACTTACAGAATGTGGTACTCTTTCTTCTTGGATCAATACCTATGATCAGTATCTTATATCAATAATAGGAGTCTGGAGATCCCATGCTTTACCACCATGTGGAGAAAGCATTCCTATGGATGAAGCCAGTATACACAAGAACTTCAAAAAGACAGAGAGAGTTTTAATGACATTATTTTAACAAGTAGATCCAGCCATGCCTAAAGCTAACATACCCCTCGATTCCAAAGCAGGAGAGTCATTAACTGTTATTTTGTCTTTGCTGAAATTTAGAGCCCAAACTACTCTGAGTACTGTATCACTTTTGTGAGATCCCTGGGAGAAACTGATATACACTCAAGTTTAAGAATGAAATGATGGCTGGTTTAAGATCTAAATGACAGAAAAGAAGAATACAGAGGAATACTGGATTTAAACAAAATGAACATGCCTCTCTAGTTTGGATTCATGCCATTTTCTCTTTCTGTCCCACATTGAGCTTCTTTTAGTTTCTCCAACAAGATATTGCTCACCTCAGGACATTTGCATGTGTTTATCCCCTCATTCTTCAACACAGCTGGCTGGTTGTCAGTTTCTAGGTCCCAAATTAACTCTCAAGAGAGTCTTTCCCTGACCACCCCATGGAAAGGAGGTCACCGTTCTCATTATCCACTGGGTTAATTACCTTGTTTTTAATTCATAGTTTGTATCAAGTTTTTAATTACTTGTTAGCGAAGTTGCTTTGGTCTGCTTCCTCTATTAGGATATAAACTCCAACAGAGTAAGAACTGAGTTTGTCTTGACCACCATTATCTTACCCGTGCCTGGCACAGAGCCTGACACTTAGCCAGGTTCTCAATAAATATGAGGTCTGACCATTAAGTTCACAAACTCATCCTCGAACAAGTGCTCCATACCTCATGCCTGAACATCACTACAGTCACCTTCCAAGTACTCCCCTTGGGAGGCTATGCACTGACGCCAGTGCCTAGTTCACCTTTCAATGTAATTTTGAAACTCTTTTTCTGGACTGGCCATCAGAGCCATTATCATATTACCCTTGATGTCCTCAATATCATCAAAATATCTTCCTTTCAATATTATCTTTATTTTCGAGTAAAGATAAAAGTCATCGGGGGCCAGATCAGGTGAGTAGGAAGGGTGTTCCAATACAGTGATTTACTGGCTAAAACCTTCCTCACAGACCATGCTGTATGAGCAGGTGCACTGTCATGATGCAAGAGCCATGAGTTGTTCACAAATTTTCAGGTCATTTGAATCTAATTTTTCACACAGCCTTTTCAGCAATTCCAAATAGTCAACTTATAGTTGACTGTCTAGTTGGTACAAACTCATAATGAGCAATCCGTCTAATATCAAAAAAGGTTAGTAACATCGTTTGAACTGATGGAATTGTTTTGGTCATGGAGAAATGGCTGGCTTCCATTGTGCACTTGGATGCTTTGTTTCAGGGTCGTATTGATACAACCATGCTTCATCACCAGTGATAACACGGCCCAAAGCATCATTTTGCCTCTCCAAAAGGTCTTGGCAAACTTCAACTCTCCTTTGCTTTGTTCATCTGTGAGCTCCTTCCAGACCATTTTCTACACATCTTTCTCACACCAAGATTTTCAGTGAAGATTTTTCTGTTTCTCTGTCAATGTTTACTTGGTCTGCTATGTTTCTCAGTCAGTGATGATTTTGATGCACAATTTGACAAATGTTTGCAATATTTTCATCCGTTCTGCTCATTACTGGTCACCCTGACCTCTCTTCATCAGTGATGTTTTCTCTCCCCTCAGAAAAACATTTACTCCATTTGTACACTGTTTTCTCATGGCATTAGCCCCATAAACTTGGACTAACATGTCCCTGATTTCACTTCCACTCTTGCCAAATTTAATAAGCAATTTAATGTTTGCTCATTACTTTAATTCAAGCTCCAACGTTCTTGTGATGGCACACAAAACCATGAAACAGCAATAATGAATGCCACTCAGCCAGACACCACCACACGTCAACATGAACCCCGCTGTGAGACACTGATATACCTGGTTATGAAACTTTATCAGGATGCTTGCACAGTGCTGCCAACACAAGCACATGGTGGCAAGTTCTTGAACGTAATGGTCAGACCTCAGACATTGGAATAAATGAACAGATCATAACAATGCAGTAGGCCCTCCTCAGGAAAAGGAAGAAAGGGATATCAGCATCATCCATCATCTTCTTGAGTTGAATCAACTGACACAGAAGAAGGAGCTAGGTAAGGAAATGAAGACTTCGTTTCATAACAATTGCAGATGCTGGTCAGGTGACAACCCTGTGCATGCTTCTGAGAGCAAAACAGCGTCAGCAGGTAACCCACAGTTAGGTGGGCTCCCTGCCTTCAAAGAGATTCTCTTCTGGCTGGAGCAACAGTTAAGATAAGGAACCACGGGGGCAGAGGCAGAAACCGCAAGAAGAGAAACTCCAAAATCACACTTCATCTTTGCAGACACGATTAGCATCCTACGGTACAATGATTTGTGAACCTAAAGGAGAACACAGAGGCAAAGAGCAGATGCCCCTATACCAGAGCAAGTGGGGTGGGGAGCTGCAATTAAACTGGCATCCCTTAGCCAACAGCCTGCAGGCTCTGTGAGCCTGGGCTCAGTGCAGTCTCCTTCTTGCTCCATAGCTTCATCTCATTTCCCCCTTCTGGAGTCTTATTGCAGTTAATAGGTTTGTTATTACAGCTCTGAAGTCCGGGCAACATGCAAGACCAGGGGAAATGAGCGGAAGAGAAAAGCAAGCTGCCCAGGGACAGACAGCCCCTTGCCTGAGAGCTCTTGGTACACTGAGCTACAGGAAGAGGCACGCTGCCTCCTGCTCCTGTTTGCCTCTCTCCTTCTGCACTAGTCTCCACAATGAGCTGCAGGGCACAGAAGAGGCTTTCTTTGGGAATGAGTCGGTTGGTCCCGGAAAAAATTAAATTATATTCAAGAGGCACGTACTTAGTTCCTGGTTAGGTGAGGGAAGGAGGAGGGAGCTCACAGATAGTCAGTGTTCCTTCTCTGGCAAGTCCAGCTCTGGGTAGCACCCAGAGGAAATACTGGTGAAGGAGAGAGCCAAGGCGCCCACTCTTGTGGTGCTGATAGACTAGAGGGGGAAAAGCCAGATCAATGAATAAGAAAAGAAAACAAAAAACAAATATAAGAATAGACACAGGCGAGTCTGAAACTCCGTCCTGCTGAGATGTCTCACTGGGAACCGAGCTTGCAGGAAACACTGAGCCCGCATACCAGCATGCAGGAGTCTGGAGACAGACACAGAATGGATGAGTCAGAGCTCTGAGGACAGGGGATCCTCACTTCAGTCAGCTGATACTCCAGCCCGAGGGACTCAGAGGTCTTGGACGTCCCATGTAAGACATGCTGCTCTGTTCCCTGTAGCTAGCCAGCTTCACGCTCTTAAACACTTGCCGTAGTCCCTTGAATCACACTCTAAAGAAACGTGTGTTCTTTGCCTACGTCTGTTTATATCTCATCATCAATCATAGTCACCCTTGAGACAACCATACCCAGTCATTTCAGAGAGTGACAAGAGTCTAGGACACAAAACCAAAGGAGATGGCACAGTCCCTGGGACGGGGAGAGCAGCCAGCATTCACTGGGGTGCTCAGGGAAGGCTTCCCGAAGGAGGTGATGAAATGAGGTCAAGGTCACACAGAGGACACAGCTGAGGCGAACGCCTGGAGGTAGAAACAAGGCTGGCATCTGAAGAGCAGCGAACCAGTCACATGGCTAACGTGAGCTTCAGCTGCGGTCCCCAGACCAGTGACTTCAGCATCCAGAGGGAACTTATTAGAAATGAACATCCTTGGGTCTCACACAAGCATCAGAAAGTCTGGGAGTGGATCCCAGCAGCGTGGGTTTAACCAGCCCCCCACCTCCACCGCCCGGGAGGTCCTGAGGTCCGCTCAAGTGTGAGAAGCACTAGGCTAGCAGATCATGTGACAGGAGTGGACTTGTAGAAAGGATTGAGCTGACACATTCATTGGAAGTCATTGCCAGATTCTGAAAACAAGCAAGTCAGCTCATCCGAGTTTTTCATCATTGTATCCCAAGCCCTTACCACGTTGCCTCCTACAGAGTAAATGCTTAATATGCAGTTATTGAACAAATAAATTCATGTAAATATAAATACTGAGCCGGTTTTGAAAGGTCTGATACCAGTTGTTAGACAAAGGTATGCAAGATCAATAGTAGCTGATGATCTACAAATGGAGATAAGACAGAGAAATGCAAAGAACAACAATGAGACCTCTAGAGTCAGATGCACTGATACTGGCAAGAAATGAGAGGCAAAGACGTCATGAAGCAAGCGGGTCAGAAAAACTGAAAAACGGACAGATGAGCTCAATAAGCACAAAAGTTTAAGTGTTTGGTTTTGGGGCAAACAGTGTAGTTCATCAACCCCCTAGGGAATTACTATATTAATGGCCTAGAATAACTATCATTCACTTGTTGTCTCCAAGTAAACAAAAAATGTTATATTGATTCAATCCATCTAAAAAGAAATAGAAAATAAAGGTCTACTTAGATGGAAAAATTCTCAGCTTTATGGAAAATTCCACTATCTGAAATGTTTCATTTCCTGAGGCATTTTATTTTTTTATTTTATTTTATTTTAAGATTTGTTTTCTTGCTTGAGAGGTAAGAGAGACAGAGAGAATGGGGGAGGGCCCAGAGCAGTCTCCATAGTTGTATATCAATAGGTTTGTTTGTTTGTTTGTTTTTTGACAT
Source organism: Craseonycteris thonglongyai (assembly GCA_004027555.1). Lineage (NCBI taxonomy): Eukaryota > Metazoa > Chordata > Mammalia > Chiroptera > Craseonycteridae > Craseonycteris > Craseonycteris thonglongyai. The sequence continues at coordinate 55,750 of PVKE010000814.1, forward strand.
AGTTTCATTCCACACAGGTGGATGTGGGGCAGCATGGGGCAGACCCAAACAGGGGGCCTCCCTTATGGAAGGCTAGAACCTTCCATGCCATCCTGGTGGTTGGTGGTTACCAGTTGTGCACCACAGTTCAGCATGTGGTTTTGCATAGGCCACAGCAGGGATCTGATCTCCAGACCTCATGATTGCAAGGCAAGTGCTCAACCTGTTGAGCAATCCCAGCATCCCCATTTCCTGAGGCATTTTAGCTAGCCAAGATTTTCACTGTTTGCCATCATTTTTATTTTTATTTTATTTATTTATTTTATTGCTAGTATCAAAGAGGTTTCACAACCCACAGTTGGTGGTATTAGTGCTAACCAGATCAATCTAGAAGCTGGTCAGAGGCCTCCAAGCACCAGCTGAGCAAATACTGGGGCCGGGTAGGGGGGAAGGAGAGAGACCCAAGCCAGCCAAGCCCCCCCCCCCCAGCTGCACTGCAGGGGTCATTCCGAGACCAGCCTCTCTTCTAAAACTCTTCTTAGCAGAGTGGATTTTAATAAACTCTTCTTTTCCTACTTCCTTCCTTTCCTTCCTGCAGTTAGTGAACTCCTGGGATAAAAGAACCTCCCAGATTTCTTCAATGGACCTCTGTCTCCAGACTAGAGAGAACCTGACAGGTGCAGGGAAGACATGAGGGCCATTAGCGATGTCATCACTAATTCCTCCAGCACCTACAGTGTCACAGTCACCTGGCAGTCTGAAGCAGAGCCTCCTGGGACTCTACTCACATGTCCCCTTCTTGTTCCACACTGCCTGGCCCTCCTGCCACTCCTAGCCAGTACCTAGGCAGAAATGTGGCCCCTGGTTAATCCCCTATCTGCAAACTGGCCACTTCGCCATGTACCCTGAGGTCCCAGCTACATTCTACTTACAACCACCAAGTCCTGAGGGAGAGAAAGGGCCAGAGCGAGAAGGGAAGCCAGAAAGAAAGCCGATGCTCAGGCTGCGCATCTAACACTCATCCTGGATACATCCTTTCCTTCAACCCCTAAGCCTACCAGTCCTGCAATTCAACAGGCAGTAATAATAAATCTCCATTTCACTGATGAGAAAATGGAGGTTTGAGTGGGATCTTCACTGACCTGCCTCCCCTATCACATTTATCTTTTTCTCTCCTGACCTTGGTATGAGCTCTTCAGCAGCATCTTTTCTGCCCTGTCTTGCTGCTCCAATCCTGTCTGCACACAATGCAGGGCTATACTTCTGGGATCACTATTCTGAGGGTGGTCCTCTCCTCCCCAAAAGACTTTCAATAACTCCCAGCGACCTACAAAACCAGATTCCCACTGCCCAGCCAACTCTGCAATCCTTCCATGCTTTGGCCACAACCTACATTTTCAACCTTATCTGTAACACACATATCTAAGCCCTAGTCACAGTAGTTGGTATCCAAGAAAAAAAAACCAAAGTGTCCTATGCACATGATTCTGATGACAATTCCTCCTCTGGAACCCTTTGCCTATTTGAGGCTATACTCAAATACTACCCATCATGAAAACCTCTCCCATTCACCCCTCAGTCTAAATCTCTCTATGCTACCCCTCCCTGAGTATTATATTCTGTATTCTAACTACCTGTGAAAATGTCGGTCTGCTGGTCTCTCACAAAACCAAACATACTCTTAATATATGATCAAGCCATCATACTCCTTGGCACTTACCCCCAAGCAGTTGAAATCTGCACACCCGTGTTTGTAGCAGCTTTATTAATAACCGCCAAAACCTCACAAGCAACCAAGGTCCCTCGGTAGGTGAAGAGATAAACTGGTACAGTCAGACGGTGGAGTATTGCACGGCGCTAAGAAGAAATGAGCCATCAAGGCATGAAAATGCATGGAGGAAACGTAAATGCATAAAACTAAGTGAAAGAAGACAATATGCAGAAGGCTACATACTGTATGATTCCAATTACGTGGCATTGTAGAAAAGGCAAAACTATGGAGACAATAAAAAGATCGGTGGTTGCCCAGGGCTGGGGGGAAAGAGGGATGACCAGGCAGAGCCCAGAGGATCTTGAGGCACTAACACTGTTCTGTACCATAATGGTGGAGACAAGTCATTCATTAGACATTTGTCTAAACCCATAGCATGTATGACACCAACAATAGGTTCATCCATTGTCACCTATGTGCCTCCTCTCAAGTGGAGGATACTGGTGAGTGAGGAATGCTCTGTATGTAGGAGGGCAGGGGGTATATGGGGAATACCTGTACCTTCCCTCAGTTTTGCCGTGAACTTAAAACTGCTTGAAAGAATTATCTGTATTAAAATATATATATGGGGTAAATGGTATATATATATATATATATACCATCCGCCCCATGTATAATGATGTCCTCTGCTCCTGTCTATCCTTCCTACCCTGTCCCTCCCACCACCCCTTAGGTGCTAATCCATCTTTGTTGAATTGAATTAAATTGAGAGCTCATCCACAGACTAACAGTTGGAACTTTATCATCATTTGGACTCAGACAATAGGGAAGTTGAAGGACCAGTGACCTCTCTCTCTTCAAAACTCAATTATCTGCATAAGAACAAACATCTCAGATATCCAGCTATTAATTCACTCACAATCATCTCGGCCACCAAAGGTCACAAATGTCCCTTCCAATGAAATGAGATTCTCTTCCCACTCACTGCATCACGATGGCCCTTGTACGTTTTCCCTCCTCCACCCTCTCCCCCACATCTCCTCACACATTCTGTGCTTTTCCATTTGCCACAATGAACCACCTAAGGCATCAAAATGCCTGTCACCACAACTTTCCTGGGGCCTGTTTGGGGACCCACGGCTTCCTGCTCAGCATCATAAATCGATAGCTGAAGACCGCAGGTTTTATTGGCAGTGGAGTCAAAGGAATCTATTCTAATTAATCCTCCACACAAAAAGTATGGCTTTCAGCCATCTCACCGGCAGGAACCAATAAACCCAGAGTGGGGAAAAAAAGAAGGCAGGCTTGGCTTCCTATGAAACCAGTATAGCCTCACTCTGAGCTCTGTTCTGGGTCACACAGAGGGGCAGCATGACACTGAGGTCCCTGGGCAGGTCCCTGGCCATGAACCTGAGGGCAGGGCAGGAGCCAAGGAGCCCCTTGTACCACACACACTGGGGGACAAAAGCCAAGTCACTTTAGAGAACTTTAACCCTTTTATTCATTATTAGTGAAGATTTAAAACATTCACATGTTTCAGGGGGTGGGGGGAGGGTGGCATGATCGGACCTCCATATCCTGAACAAGCAGGAAATGGAAAACTCTGAGACTGAATGAGACAGCAGAAGAGGAAATTCACGTCATTATGGATACTTCCACAACAGGGCAGGTCGAATGCTCAGTGACCAGCACGTCGTGCAATTTCAGGGATGGCTCATCCAGTCCCTGAGGGCGAGTGATGTGGGCCCCCTAGCTAGCAGGTCATAGCCGAGGAAGGCTCTGGGAAGTGGCAATGCCCACAGACAGGGGTAAGCCATGCCGTTCTCCCAGATAAGTCATGGCAGAGCAGAGAGGTTGTGACGTGTGGGCTGGGCCAGACACACCTGGCTTTAAGTCCACAGCTTTCTACCTGGATGACCCGAAGCAAGTCACTCAGCATCTCTGAGTTTGTTTTTCCATCTGGAAAGTGGGGTAAATGGTAATAGTACTTAGTTACCAAGTCTGTTGTAAAACTGTCTTCCTGTTGGGATGGTGTGTGACATACTGAGCACCACTGAGCCCAAGACCCTCCTTTATCCACTGAGAGCGTCAGAACGTTTGAGGTCTTGAGAATGAGAAGTATCACAAAAGAGCTTGGGGAAAAGACAGCAACATTTTTCACTTTTAGCCTCGGTTTGAGTATAATATGGGAAAGGCTATGAAGAATGTGCACACACATACACCACAGACACTAAGTCATTCAATTCTCCAAGCTCAACAAGAAAATAGTTGAAGAAAAAGAGGCAAGAAACCTCCAACACTAATAACAGGCCTGGTGCCTCACTCCGACCATACAATCCTATTCCCAGCTTCTTTCTGGGGTTCTGGGCAAATGGCAAACCCCATATCATTCTAGGGGTAGTAGAAATGAGAGGGCCACACGGGGTAGAGGACAGAGAGGCCCACGTGATGGCAGGGCCACCAGCCATGCAAACACCGGGGCTGACGAGCAAAGCCCTGGTCAGAGCAAGTGTGGCCTCGAAGACCCCTTGGGGTGTCGGCTCCCATGGAAAGAAATGAGGCGGAAATCCTGACATTTCCTGATTTTAAACCCAAATAACTGAAATGACCGAGCTCTCCTAGAATTAACCAGAATATACGAGAGCTGTCCAGAAAAAAGTTCAGCCACAAACACTTCTATTTTTCACATTACATGGCTGGTTACTTCCCAGACAGCCCTCGTATGTTCTGCCTTCTGGTAGAATAGAGCTCAACAAGGAAAGGAGATTCCATTTTAGAAAAATAAAGTTATGTTACAGTAACCTGAGTCCATGGCAAATATACTTACATATTCCCATCGATACACATGTATTAAAAATAATAATGATGAATATGAAAATAACACAGCAACTACACTTTTAAGTGCTTCCCCTGTTCTAAGTACTGTTCTCGCAGCTTTATATAGATCACATCGTTTACTTTTCACAATAATAGGCCTATGGGTTCAGTGTTATTATTCTCTTTGGAAAGCCAGGTGAGCTGGTGTAGGTAACTTGACAACTTGTCCAAGGTTACATGATGGAAGTAGAGGGTCCAGAATTTCAACTCAAGCCATCTGGTCACAGAGCCCACGTTACTGAGCCTTGAACATATCACAGCCTGTTTAATTATAACTTACTGAGTGCTGGCTATGACTTGGGCACAGTGCTAAAAGCTTTCCTCTTGTCCTCTTTATACTCTTTATAACAATCTCAGGAAAAACGTTTATTATCACCTTCTTTAAAGACGAGTGAGCTAGGACTCCGAACCTGAATTTATCTGGCTCCACAAGTGAGCTGTCACCCGCTTACTCCTGTTTCCACAACCTCCAGGTAAACACAAAGCGAGGGTTTGGTTCACGGCCAGTTGGAGCAAGGGCTCCATGTGTGTAGTTGCCAATATTTGGGGCATGATGGGGAGGATGAGATATGGGCTCCTGACAGCCCCAAGTTCAAAGGCGGGGGCCCAGGGGAAGGGCTAGGTAAGGATCAGGGTCCAATATCACCGAGGAGAGGCCTGGCTAATGCTAGATGGGTTTCCAGTCTTGCACAGAGAAAGGGAAGACTCTGGTCCCGGCAGATGGCGGGGTACTGGGGGAAGAGGGAAGAGTGGAGTCAGAGGCCACCTGATGGTCTATAGCCAACAAGACCTGACTCAAGGAACCGTGGCCGGGTGGGCCTGAGGTTTCCGGCTACAGCCCAACCCAGTAATTACAGCGCTGGTTACGCAGTCTGAAGACACTGTTTCCGTGCTAGACCCTTGTTTCCTAAGAGCAAGCACCTATTCCAAAAAATGATCTTAACAGAGCCGACCCCTCACAGAACACCTAGCATCCTGTGGCCATTCCTGCAGGAAACACTGTAATGTTTACACAGCCCCATTGTGCCCATTACATCATATAAAGGTCAGAGTAACCCCAGGCAGGAACAGAGCAGGCCTGAGACTCTTTGTCTCGTGTAAATGAGGAGGAAACTGAATTCTGGAGAAATGACGAGCCCAAGTCACGTAGCAACTTAGCAACTGGGCCTGGAATTGAGGTCAGGCCTCTAGATGCCAGCCCAACACACCAAAAAGGGACTAAGGCTACATAGCTAAGAAACACATTAATACTTTTGTGTATGTTAACTCACTTAATCCTTCTTACAACCCTATGGGGTTGGTACTAGTGTGGCCTCCATTTTACAGATGAGGAAACTAAAGCACAGAGAGATTAAGGTACTCACCTGATAACACACAGCAGATAAATAGCTGAACTAGGACTCAAACAAGGAATCTGGTTCCAGATTTAGGGTAAGAGGAGTGCTCTTTCTGGGTCCAGAGTCCTTGGCCCTCAGCCTCTTTGGAGAGGAAGTTCTAGAAGGCTTGGCTTTGAAGGTACCCTGAAATCCACAGCATAGGCTGATCTAAATGCAGGTGCCTCATGCTAAAAGCCTGGAAGGGAAGTGTGCTCACAGAGCAGGTGCTGAATTGCAGAAAAGTTAAATATGGAATGGGAGCATCGAAGGCTGCAATAAGAGCGAGGAGGGTAAAAACCAATTTCAAAACAGAGCCCCAGGCAATGATTTGAAGGGGAAAAAAAACAATATATGTGGTATCACATCATAACTATAGCAACGCCTTCCATTTACCTCACCCTTTCCTTTGGAGGAGGCCAAAGAAGTTCACAATTGTTATTATAATTCTTTCTTTTCAAGGCCTGGCACCTGCTGAGGGTGGCTGAGGGCTGTGTCTTTCTACACAGGGAAGAGGGTAGCACCAAGAGGTCCATGCAGAAATCACAGGGTAGCGAAGTCGCCATCAAAGCCAACCGTCTGGGCTCAAGGCTGATAGGCAGAAGTCAATGCTCTGAAAATCAACTGAGCCGAGGACTGATTCACATTGGGATGTCAATTCCGAAGCTCACGAGCACTGCCCACTGCCATTTTACCTCCAAGGCAATGAGCACAGAAAGCTGAAAGAGGGGGGACAGGCAGGCATGGGGACAAGAAGCAGAACATAGGGAACAGGAATAGAGAAGAAGTGACAAAATGGAGACAGTGAACTCCTCACAGAAGACAGCCTACCCATTCGCAGAAAAACGCCACAAGCAAGCCAAGACAAAACAGCTTCGGTGATCAATGAATTGGTCGTCTGGCAAATCGATCATTTGGGCAAACTGACTCTCCTCCTTTGCGGGGTCCAGTGAGGGTCCCCTTTGCTACATGGCAAGCAGCAAAAGCAGTGTCACTGATGGCTTCTCCTCTTTCCCCACCAGCTTCAGCTGAGAACACAGGCCCACAGTCCCCGCTCCCCACCAAACTAGCTCTGTAGACCTCATCTGATCAATGCCATCACCTCTTCTAGCATAATTTTTTCTCTTTTTATTCACTTTATATCCAGACAGATGGGGCCAGCCACTCTTCCCCACACATTCTCTGCATCCTCACCCCTACATGTTTACGTATTCCTTGTACCTGGAATGATCGCTCCCATCCTCGTGGATGATTATACCATTTCAGGGTTCAAACTAGAAGTCACCTAAGGAATGAGACTATGGTGATGGCTGCACAAGTCACCAGTAACCAGTGAATGGTATACTAAAAGTAGGTGAATTTTACAATACGTAAATTCTATCTCAATAGAGTTTGTTTTAAGCCACCTAAAGGGCATATATTAGAAGTGTATATTTCCATCCCCTACCCCTAGAAATTCTGATTCAGTAAAGCCAGAAGAAGCAATCTGCATTTTTAATGATCAGCCCATGTGATTCTGATGCCTACAGAACTCACCCTAGGAATATTGGTCTGCATGGAGACTCAGATCCTCGAAACCCTGCCAATCAACAGAAGTAATCATGTCCCTCCCTGAACCCCGTGGTACCTCTCTACGTGAACTAACCCAGTCTGCCTTGTAGTACACATTTCTATAAACAGATCCTTCTTTTCTACTCACACCTTAAAAGTCAGGAACAAGTCTTCCTTATCTTTTGAAATCTTGAAATGTCTTGACACCCTTTGTTTATGGACACTTTGGTTTATTCCACAGATAAGAGCTCATGCTTGTATGTGTCATTATATACTATGAGACAATAGATAAGGATGCTTAGAGGCCTCAACAGTTGGTTAGATGGAGGATGACTGAATGGATGACAGATAAATAGATCAACTGAATGGATGACTGAGTCATGGGAAATGAATAGATGAATGATGGTTGGATAAATAAATAGGTGGCTGGACAAATATGTGTAAGAAAAGAAAAACAAAGGAACAAAGAAATGGATAGAGTCATTTACTCCCAAATGTGAGTGTCAGCTTCACTTTTCCAGTTCCAAGACTAGTGAAGTCAGGGGAACACAATCCCATTGTACACACCTAACTATAGGACCACATCATTGATCGCATGAGAGGGCACTAGACTGGGGCTCAGATGACCTGGTCAAGCACCCCCTTTGTCACTATCTTCCAAGTGTGACCTCATCCAATTCATTTCCATTCTCTGAGTCCCAGGTGTCCCACATATTTATTGCCTGTAAGTGGGCACCAGTGCTCCTGTTAAGCTATTCTACCAGATAATTTTGAAAATCACACTGTCTAATGAAGGTAGAAGGCTATATGATAGAACTGTCTTACAAGACTCTTTAAGGGGTAGAGGAAAATAAATTTTTTTTTTAATTCAGGTGACATTTGACATTCTTACAGGGGGCCCAAAGAAATGACTTTATGCAAACTAGATTTTTTTTGCAAAGTTAGAGCTCCTCATGCCTTGCTCCTAAAATGGAAATATGACTCACATGCTACTTGGGCATATATTTAAAAAATAAAATGGGTTTGGGTCAAAAAGAATGGGCATCAATCCAGGCCCCAAAATGTATTAGCTATACGACTTTGGGCAAATTATCTTTTTCTAGCCTATAAAGTAGGTAGAGTGACATTTTACCTCACTGAGTTGAGAACATTTGATTAATGGTGTTTATGAAGCATCCAACATAACGCCTTGCACAGATCAAGTCCAGAAACATCACAGCAAGTGTTCTGTTTGCTCTCTCCCCTCCTTGCCCGGAAACTGTCCTCATCATCATGAGCACAAAGTGAATGAAACAGGTCAAGGAAGCCCCAGTTTCACCATTCCACATTTCTCCCTGACCTGCATCTTCAACGCTGTCTGTGTAGAGAGACCTCCAGTTCTCCCCACCTCCCCTGAACCAGCTTTATTAAAAGTTCTACTTGTGTCCAAAAGCAACAGATGCATGGACTTATCATTTGTCAAACATTTGTTACCCATTCAATTCACCAAATATCTGTTGTCTACATTCCTGTGTGTCCAGACTGATGCTGGGAACCAGACCTGGGACACTTAGCACATGAGACTCACCTGGCAACAAGGCTCCGTCTCATGGACTCGCCATCTCTACCTGCTCGCCCAGGTTACCCTTGAGGATGCAGATTCACAGGACCTAGACGTGGAACTTGGATATTCAAGTCTTTCCCAGGGAAGAAGAGAGGTGCTGAGTTTGATGTTTCATTCAGCTATGAGAAAAGCACTGGACTGGGAGTCTAGTATTCTGGGTTCTCATCTCGGACCAACTAATGGCCATGTGATTTTCCACAAGGCCCTTCCCATCTCTGAGCCTCCGATTTCTCCTCTTCAAACTAGGCAGTCAGACTGGGATTTGCATAGCATTAGGTCACAGATCTGTAATGAACAGTTTGCAGGACAGCGCCTGTGCACAGAGCCCTCTTTGGGGAGCACTGGGCATCTAAGATCAGCCAGATTCTATGTCATTCTATGTCACTTCTGGACCCCTGACACATCCACCCTCATTTCACAGGAACTTCCCCCGGTACAGCCATTGTACTCACCTTCCTCTGGGTCCTGCTCTCTCCTGCCTCGTGGCTTTTGTTTTATTCAAGTATAGTTGCTATACAATATTACTCTAGTTTCAGGTGTACAACATAGTGATTAGACATTTGTATCCCTTACAATGTAGTCACCTTGTTAAGTCTAGTAACCACATGTCACCATGTGAAGTTATTACAATATTATTGATGATATGTTGTTTCCTCTATCGGGAACCCTCTCCGTTTTCCTCATGCCTCATCCACTTCATGAGCTTCGACTTGTCCTTCAGGTTTTAGTTCACAAATTATTTCTGCAGGAACATCTGCTCTGACCACCCCACCCCCAGCACACACCTAACCCTCTACCTCCTCCGAACCCATACAGCTTGGGTAAGCTCCCCTCATTTGATTTCACAGGACCAGATGCTATTCCTTCCCACAAGTATCTCGGTTTATATTTACTCACTCATTAGAATGCTCATTTGCTTAATATCAGTCTCTCCTCTACTCCACAAGCACCCAGAGGGGGACCATCTTTCTTTTGCTCTCCTGAGCCTCCCAGCTCAGGGCCTGGGGGCCTCGTCACAGCCAAGAACAACTCAGAGAATGTAAGACTGAGACAACTGAGCTGCCTCTGGTTGGTCGGTGCCCTCCTTTCCCGGCACACAATGCTGTTCCCTCAACCTGAAGCAACCATGCTGCTGGCCAAGGCCTCACTTGCACAGACATTTCCCTTTGGTGCCTTGTGTCTGTTTGGCTCCCACCACTGCATCCCAGGGGCTGTGTGTACCCTGGGCCTCCTCCCTGCCCCTCAGATCTTGCTTCTGTACGCTGCTCTGTTTATAGTGCTAGCATTCCCCAAACAAACACTCACATTAATATTAATTCAGCTTTGCAGGCATGTTTTGCCAAATGAGGTTTTGGCCACAACGCCCAATCACACATGATTTCTCAAACAGGCAGTCGTACAGGGATGGCAAAGCTGAATGCAAGGTGAGGGATCCCAAATGGCCACGTTCCTGGCATGGACAGGGGTACCCACGGGCAGCTCCCCTGCTGGCCTTGCATCCTGATACAGAGGCCAAGACCTGCACCTCAGCACACACTGCTTCCAAAAGTCCCACCCCCCTCCTCCGCCCAGAGCAGAGTCCCTGTATCTGTTGTGTACGCTGCCTCTCCAGCGAGAAGGTCATGAAAAGGAACGCGTTCTGTTGTTGTGTAAGATTTAAACGCTTGTGCCCTAGCTCACGCCGATCCTCAGACGAAATCCATCATTCCAAGTCAGGCTCCCAGGAGATGCCCCACAAAGAAGATTCTGCACGGAGCCAGCTCTCATCAGCGGACAGTCATGGGGCCTGAGTGGTGGCCTGGAGCTGGGACAGCACCAGGCTTGATGTGTTTTGCCTAATCAAGGAGCCAGCCCCCCGGCCATCCTGGGAACGAGAGCTACAAAGTCCACGTGAGCTGCTCTGTAGAAAACTCCTGCGCCAGAGGACGCCTGCCCCGGGGGACAACGGAGCAATGATGTCAGTCTTGAGCTCTCAGCACAGCTGGGGACCCGGCCTTTCCCAAGCACCTTCTAGGAGCCCCGCCATGTGTTGGGGGTGATGGGAGGAGGTGTCAAGGAAGCAAAAGGCTGCTGCCAGGTCTGGGAGAAGCCCGGGCAGAGGCAGGTGACCCTGGGAGGCACCAGGCCCAGGGCACCAGGCAGAGTGTCAGTTTCCAGGACCGAGTCTCCAGAGCAGGTGAGGGGCGGGTACGGAACATCACCACCTTGGGGCCTGGGCTGCCCTCACACCCAAACGGGAGCGTGGGCTTGACGCTGAGGATGGGGGTGCAGTGGAGAGCAAAGGGGATCTTGGGATGAGGGTTGAGGGCAAGGCCATCTTATTTATTGATGTGTCCCCAATATCGGGCACAATACCTGGCTAGTGTTTATAGAATGATTACCGTAAAGAAAAAGAAGAAAGGGAGCAGGTCCTGGCAGCCAAACCAGGTATTAATCATGATGATAACCTTGGCCATTATTAACTGAGCACATACTAAGCCCAGATCTTTGCTAACTACTCACATCCCGAAAATCCCAGAGAGGAATGTATTATAACCCTTACCTGACAGTTGTGCATATATTACACATAGAAAAATGAATCGTTTGCATATAAACATAAATCCAAGAGATGGTGGAGCTGGGATTACTCTAACTCTGTCTGAGTCTGATGCCTGATTTCTAAACAACCATGATTTTCAAAGCTGCAACTAGAGGAATGGAGAACTTTTAGGTAGGGAGAGAAAAGGATGTTTTTCCTAGGGGGGAAAAAAGTACAGGACTGGGTGAAAATGAGCATGAATTTAGAAAATTGCCTCAGAGTACACAGCACCATTTCCCCCCAAAGAAGCCTTGCCTGATTATCTTTACTAAGTGAGGATCCCTTCTAACACACTCTTAGCAGAGGCTGACCAGACGTATCATTTTAGAAGGGACAGAAAACAACAGTACTGTCCCATTTCAAATAGTACGTAGGGTCAGCCTAGTGTCACTGGGCTAAATTCAAGGTGCCAGTAGGCTGACCATAAGTAGCATTTGAAATGGGACAGAACCGTTGCTTTCTGTCCCATTTAAAATGCTATGTCTGGTCAAGCTCCCTTAGCACCTCGCCCTTCTTCGTAGCACCTGTTACCATTTTAATTAAACAGGTGACGGTGAATGGCATTATTTAAACATCCGTCTCTCCTGGGGGAACAGAGGTCTATGGCGGAAGGTGCTATGACACCCTTGTTCCTGCTATATAATCCAGCATGTGATACAGTGCCTAGCACACAGTAGGAGCTCCGTAAGTATATTTTGAATATGAGTTGTGTAATTGATGAACTGAAGGGGAATAGGAACAAAACATCCTGATGGCATGTGATAAAAAGTGATGAAAAAGAAGATAAATGGAACAACATGAAGTTCCTTGAAGCCCACAGCCTTCATGTTGATGTTGCAGTTCATACGGGACCCTGCAAGTTCATGAGCTTATCTGCAGAAGGAAGACTGTGAGATCAAAGCAGGACACCAATCTGCTAAGGGACAGCCTGGTGATCTAACCCAATACGAGCCCCACTCAAATCAGGACCAGTGCTTTGGGGTGACAAGGATCTTAATGACGGCAGCAGTGAGGACACAGTTGAAAAATAATATCAAAAAAACATACAGATGCAGGTTCTACCCACAACACCTCTCATCAAACATTAGCAAGCAGATAGGGTCATAAATCTGGGTTGGTGGGAGGAACAGAGATCAGACTATGCCTGACTATAAATTCTACTTCCTTCCTTTATAGAAGACAAGATTTCATGAAACTCAGGTGATGTAGGACAAGGGTAGAGAATATATCCCTGTATCCTTCCATTTGCTTCTAAGTCCCATGCATGAGCTGCCAGGAGTAAAAAGTGTACGCTTCCTGAGGTTTTCAGAAGGCTCTGAGTCATTTCCCAGGGTAGCGTTTACTCATCCACATCTCTAAACTTACTGTTCTAGACCATTGACTCTGGAGCAGAACTGTTCCCAGAGCCAGGCTTCTGCCCACCTACTCCTTCCTCTCTTGAACAGAATTCAAGAGGGAGCCCTCTAAGCAGTAAGACCTCAATTTAGACTCCTAAGATGCCTGCTTTTCACAAAGACCTGGGCTCAAATTCCAGCTTACTAGTTGTGAAGCACTATCCAAATTAGCTAATGGCATACAAACTGCTGCTTAGAGATCCATGAACCAAAATGATGGGTCTGAATCCATGCTTCAGAAACATGAATCCTTCTGGACGATTCTACTTCGTGGGACAAATACTCATTATCCTGTGTGTTCTGTGTGCCAGGCTTTGTGCTGGGTGCTGGAAATGGATGATGAGCAAAACATATGAAGACCCTAGCCTAGTCTAGGCAGACAAGGGATTCAAAGTATCAGGGAAGCCTATAAGAGCGGGGTCTGAACTAGTTACAGAAGTCAGGGAAGGCTTAACCTGAGAACTGAAGGAATAGGTTCAGTTTAGGCAAAAATGGAAGAAATACTCCAGGCAGAAGGATGACCGTGGACAAAAAGCACCTGTGATGGACAAGGAGTGAGACGTATGGAGGGGGCTGGTAAGTCTGAGCAGAGAAAATATGAGGGGTAACATGGTAGAAAGTGAACCTGAAGGACAGCCAGGGGTCAGATCATGACGGACTTTATAGGTCATGACCTTGAGCATGCTTTACCCTAAAATCAATGGAAACCACTAAAAAGGAGTTCAGGGGTGGGATGGGAATGAGGAACACAGGATCACTGCCATGCAAAAAAAAATCACTCTGGCTGGCCTCAGAGAGGCGAGAGTAGACGCAGGGTAGCCGTCCAGGCCAGAGAGAGTGGTATATTCAACCAGGATGGTGCTGGGCATGGCAAGAAGAACAAATTCAATGTTTATGGAAAAAGCAGGATACGGGGAAGCCGGAATGGTTCAGCGGGTTGAGCGCTCGCTTTGCAGCCCCTGAGACCGGGGATCGAATCCTGGCTCTAGCCCAGGCAGACCCATATGCTGAACTGGGGAGTGCCCCCAGTTCAGTTCTCACTGGGGTCTATGCAGGAGGCTCCCGGCCCAGTTCCTGCCCTGTGCAGCCCCATGCCCACCTGTGGAGTGAAACTATACAGAAAACGAATGCTGTCAACTATGGAGACTGCTCTGGGCCCTCCCCCTTCTCTCTGTCTCTCTCTGTCTGTCTCTCTCTCTGTCAAAACCAATAAAAATAAATCTTTAAAAGAAAAAGCAGGATACACAGGGCTTTCTGATGAATTGGACTAAGCAGTGTGCTGTAAGGGAAGCCCCAGGCTTCTGGCCTGCAAGACTGGCTGGAGGGGCCATCCATTCCCTGGGAACTGAAAACCTGAAGATCAGCTTTGGAAGTAGATCACGAGTTCCGTTTTAGACATTTTGACACTTCGACATAGTCACAGTGCGCTTGAAATATCTACAAAGAAATGTTAGCTAGGCAGTTGTATATGCATATCTGGGGTTCAACATATACATTTAGAAAGTATTAGTGTCTAGTGAGTAATTGAACAGGAGGACACCGACAAGATGACATAAGACGTGAGAAGTAAGGGCCTACGATTGGGTGTGCAAAACTGAATACTTCCCTGTTCAAGCCTCACACATCAAGGGTTCTCCTTTTCATAATAATAAAGGCAGTGAAGATGGTCAGCCACACTTATTCAGCCTTATTATGTCCTGGGCACTTCACATAAATGAGCTCATTTAACTTACTCTTCCCCATAACTTAGAGGATATGACCAAGCATTCTTGTTTCAAATTTACACATGTGGAAATTGAGGCTTAGAAAATCTTTTGTTTGCCTGAGGTCACATCGCTGGTAAATTGTTGGTTTCAAGCCTAGATATAATTTCAAAACTACTTCTCCAGATTTGCCCTCACTGTACGCATCACAATTGTGACACAGAGGTACAATCGGCACAAAAGCTGACAGATGCAAGGCAGTGAGTGTAGCCAGTGGAAGGATCCATGAAATCACAGTAAAAGATGCCAACTAAACTCCCACAGCCAATGGCCCAGCCCACATGCTCAGTCTCTGGTGCACGTCAGTGTCTCGGCCACACCTTGCTTCCTCCCCACAGTAGTTCCCAGGCCACTATAATGAATGGGAGTACTGACTTCATCCCCATGCTGACCCATTATAAGAGATAACTTACACCAAATCCCATGAGGACCCCTGTGATGCAGAACAAATTTGAACCCAAAGAGCAAACACTTCTTGGTACTGGACAAGTTACTTAACACCTGCCGATACCATTCTGGAAAAACAGGGACAGTGATATGATTACACCCTAGGTTATTTTGAGTACTGAATAATAGGATGTTTGAGAAAATGCCCTGCAAACTGACAATTATGATGAAATCAGACTTGTATATGGGAAATCATGTCTCTTTAATGGATAACTTTTGGCCTCAGCTCTATTTCAAGCACCAAACCAGATTAGGGAAGAGAAAATGAAATGATTGGGAATAGCAGGTAACAAATGGGATCTATGAGAAAAGTTGTTGTGTGTTTTTTTTAAGTGACATTAGTTGACCTTAAAAAGTGGGACGAGAAGTTGACCTAATAAATTATTTCCCCTGCCAGCAAAAAATAGGATGAAGAATGTGAATAAGGCTTAGCCTTTTTAAAAGACGTGTGTCTTGGTGACCCCAGAAATCCCTCATCATCATTCTCACTCTCCTTGCCAACCCTGTGCCAGGTGCTTATAATAATTCCAGGAGTAGTCATAAGAGTAATACTGGGAACTAACATTTTATGGATTAGTTACCATGTGCCAGCCACTGTGGGCAAAGTGCTTTATGTGCATTATTTCATTGAGTCACTGCTGAATGAAAAGCTATTGATTAGAGGAGGAATCGATTGCATTGAAGGAGAAAAAGGTATTAGAGTTAATCAATGAATTCAAGAGATCAATCATGTACAAACCACCAAGACTACATGATTTAAAAATAAGGGAGTGTTCTGAAGAAAACTGAAGAATGTCTACATTGGAGGGACTCCAAAGAGAGGTGGACAGAGTGGGAGTTGGACCATCTCTAGTTAACCTTTCAATAAATCCACACTGCAGACACTTCCCTCTGAATTGCCACCTACCTTGAGTGAGTCCCATGTTACCTGGAATAACAGTGATCACAACCACCATCCCAGCTCACATACACATTGGGTGTGTAGACTCTCCCAGCCAGTGTGCTGAGTACCATTATGCATGAATTTCACTTCATTTTCTCAACAACTTCATGAGGTAGGGCCTGTATGAATTTGTTCACTTATAAAGAAAGTCAGGTTCAGTTTAGTTATTTGGACAAGCTCATACAATTCACAAATGTTAGAGCCTGGATTCACATGCAAGGCTATTTGAGTCCAGCACTGAAGATTTTCATTGGGACACTTATTTCCAAGTTCCTCATCCAGTCTGGCAAGTCCTCACCAAGAGTAAATACTCCATCATGAGCCCTACATGTGGGGTGCTTCATACAAAGACGTTTGTAGAGGTTCCGATGCAGGTGAATTCTGGGGTCCCGTGATGTCAGGCAGGGACTGAGTTTGTCACTGAACCAACAGGGATGTCCATGATCTCACGTTCTTTGGATTCAAAGTGATTTACAGCACTCACCTATCACCTTTCAAAGAACCCTTAGTTCTCAGAGGATTGTTTAAACTCAAGAACTAGAAAACCAAATGAAATCTGGGCCAAGACTCTTTCCCATGGGACACTGAACAGACTCTTTACAGGAAAAAAGAGAAAAGACAGTTCATGTGTGACAGAAATTCACCAAGGGAAACAATAAGAAACTCAACACACTATTCACAGGAATAAAAACCACAAAGCCTAGATACAAGATCTTTCTCTAGATTCAGTGCCCCAGGCTTCATTTCTCTTATCTGAATAGAGACCAGTTTGGACTGAAAGATTTCTAAGTTGCCTTGCAGCTCTGACAGTCTGATACTGTGATAAAATGCTTCCTAAGGAAACTGACAAGCATTTGGAAGATTTAAGAAATGCCTGATTTGAAAAAGAGCTGAGTAAAAATTGCCTCAGTGCCATTCACCACTACCATCTCCCACACACACAATAACTGAGCCGCCCAACTCTTGATTCCAACGTTTCTTAGGCCTGGCTAGATTTCCACAGTGTCTCCTTACTTTTCCTGCATGTTTGAAACCACAGGTAACATAAAAAAGCACTACTTCTGCCTTCTGAGAGTGGTTAGACTGTATGCTCCCCCATTCTGAGCACCTATGGGGAAATCAATGGTTGAAAATGCAGTTCATGAGGACTCTAGGGCTGTTGTTTTTGCCTTCCCAGCATGCATTGGATCCTCCAGCATCAGCAACCTAGTTTTCCTTTGGGAATCATCTACCTCCTGTCCATATGGCTTAGGTGGGGGTGAACCCACCCACCAGTCAGACCCTGGCCCATCCATATACTCCACCCTCTGACCACTGAGACTATTTCAGAGACGAATGTGGCAATGTAAGCCAGGTCAACAAGAACCTATGCCCAGACTTTGCTGTAACTGTTGGGAAATGGATGCTCACTCTCTGTTGGAGTTGCTAAGATGAAGTCTGGATGGAGAGGTTGTCCTTCCTACTCCTTCAGGAGCGCTTGCCTAAGAAGACAAAGGGAGGCAGATCCTGAACCCAGAGAATATCAAATGACTGATACCACAATGTGAGCTCCTAGATCTCACTATACCTGAAGCTCACCTACATTCTCATCTTGTCATATGTCAGCCTATAATTTTTCTTCCTTCCTTTGAGAAGTTCAAGCTGCATTTCTTTCATTTGTAACCCAAATAGTCTTGAATACTACATAATTTAGTCAGAAAGCAACTCCATAGTAATTTTTATTAACTAGGTATTGTGGATATAAGCAGAAGCGATACATATCATAGTCATACATATTTCCTGAATAATTTATACTACTGGTATTTTAAGGTGTCTTCGGGTAGTGATACTTTATGACTCTTGGTGGAGGGAGTGATTCAATCCACTGCACAGACACCCACACCATCCCCCATCTTTCCGTCACTGCACCCCAGGTTTATCTCATCGAGGCCTTCAGCCCCTGCTCAGGGGCTCATGCCTCAGCCAGTCTTCAGGCTCAGAGATAAAAATTTTTCCCAAGACCACACACCTAATAAATTGCCCATGGCAGACATCAGGGAGAAAGCCTTCCTTCTCTTTCCCTTGCCCCTGCCTTTAGTTTCTCTTGGAACTTTCTATCTCCATTTCCATTCAATCCCCTTAGGCTAGGCCACCTTGCCTTGCGATCAGCTCGTGCTTGGACCACTGTGACAGTCTCCCTCATTTTGACTCTGCTCCCCGTAGAGTAAATCATCCCAGAGAATGGACCTGCTCCCTTGTTAAACCTCCCTTGTCTTCCCAACTATACTTAGAATCAAGTCCAAACTCCCTATCTCACCCTAAAGACCCAGAGGCGCTGACATGCTTCCTCTCCATTCTCACACCCCATCCCTCTCACATTGGACCACAAGTACCTTGATTTTCCTCATTTTTACAACATGCTAACCCATCTCCTGCCTCAGAGCCTTTGCATGCACTGTGATGCTCTCACACCAGTCCTTCCCTGGCTGATTTCTTCTTTCCCTGGGAGACGCAACTTCAATGTCATTTCCTTAAAAACAGCTGTGACCCTCACCACCGCTACCACCAAGCTGGTCTTATTCCCGTAACCGGTCACAATTTGAAGTGATCTTGTTTATAGCATGTTTACTGGCTTAGAGTAGTTAGCCCAAGTAGACTATAAGCTCCGTGAAAGCTGAGCTATGGTCTGTTTTGTGTCTTCTCAGCATCTAGTCGGGTGCCAGGCTCAAGGAAGATGTTCAGCATACGTTTGCTGGATGAATGAATGGATGGATGAAGGTGGAGATGGTAAGATTCTCACTCGGGTTTGTCTAGGTTTCAGAAGAAAAATAACTGTCACATGTGAGAAGATTCCCAGACTTATAGTCAGCAATTCTGTTCCTGGTTGCCTTACATGAGAAGCATCCCCCACCCCCGCCCCCCATCCTGCTCTGTAAAATGAGGTGACTATGGTGCACTGTGAAACTGGAAGGGCAAGTTGTGTGCCATCGCTGAAACAGCCAGAGAGGAAATAAAAAGGTCCTAATAAATTTAACAATAATAAAAAAAAGAGGTCTCTCACATACACCAGGTATCACAACTTTCTACATGCAGAGGCGAGGACCCCCAGCCTGTTGCAATCTTCAACAAACTTTGACTGAAATACAAACCAAATGGACGTTCTAACCTTTAGTTTTTAATAAAAAAAAAAAAAATATATATATATATATATATATATATATATATATATATATATATTGAGGAGAGATGATGAATGTTAAGGCA
Source organism: Craseonycteris thonglongyai (assembly GCA_004027555.1). Classification (NCBI taxonomy): domain Eukaryota; kingdom Metazoa; phylum Chordata; class Mammalia; order Chiroptera; family Craseonycteridae; genus Craseonycteris; species Craseonycteris thonglongyai. The sequence goes on from PVKE010000814.1 coordinate 75,212, forward strand.
ATCACAGTAGAAGATATATTACCTTCCATTGTTCTGTGCTCAGACCCACCGCTATTTCAAAGAGACGTGGTTGCAAGGTAAATTTCATTTGTTTCGGATAAAGAACAATGTGACATTTTTGACAATGTACTGTAAAATAGGCCACATTTTTTTAAAAAACAAAATGAGATATAATAAAAATGAAATATAAGATTTCAGGGAAAAGCTATGATTAGAAAATAGTTCTTTTGCAGCTGCCCATAACACTTAGGAAAACAGGTCTCCAGGCCCTTGCATGTAAATGTAAGTTCAACAATGACCAGTGCAATTTAATACTTTGTGGCTTATTTAACTTCTGCCCCCACTACCCGATAAGCACTAGGACCCCAGTGTCTAGAAGAGATACAGCGAGGGCTCAAATATTTGCCAAATAACTGGAATCATCAGGAGTAAGAGAGAATGTTCAGGCTCTTCACAGAGAGAAGTTTATAATGTTTTATAAAATAGGTGAATTCCAAAAGTTTCATAAAATTCATTTTACTGGAACAAGGAGACCACTACCCACGGATAATACGTGCCTGGAGTAGGATGGGAAGGGTTGAATGCCACAGGCCTGTTTAAGTCACCACATAACAGTGAGGCTTGCCAAGAGCCTCATCATGGCACCGGCCTGGGTAGTTCCTAGAGAGAGGTGGCCTGGGAACCCCAAAGTCAGGGTGGAGATTACGGGGAGAAGCGCACCAGACTCTTAGGCCTCACAGGAGCTGGTTTGCCTGTCAAGGCAGGAGGAGGTGATGAGACCCTGGCTCCATTTCTGTACTTAAATCTGAGTGACCTTACCCAAGTCCCTCATCTCACTTGGAGTGTCAGATCACAGAATGAAAGCCCCCTCTGAATGCTGACAATTATCAGTGGTTGTACAAAGTGCCAGAAACAGGAAACACCTGCACGCAGTGAAACCCTGCCCACACCGGACCCTCACATGCCCTGCATCTACTGCAGGACCCAGGAACGCATTGCCTTGGACACGGCCAGCCCCAAACAGAGAGCCACAGTGGAGAAGAGAGCCGCTCCTCACACCCCCAGCGCTCTCCCACAGTGGTGACCATCAGCGTCTACAGCCAGACCACCTAGGTTCGCATCCCACAACTGCTAGTTACCACAACTTCAAAGTGCAGATAAACAGTAGTGTCTTCATCATGATTACCTTACAAAGGTCCCAGGTCTAGCACATAAAAAGCACTCAGTGAGTGTCTGCTGGCCCATCATCCCCACCCACCCCACCCCACCCCTGTCGTGACCCCTTCCCCTCCCTCCCTCAGGCCGCCAACCTTGAATCTTCCCTCCCAAAACCTGAAGAATTGCAGGAGCCAGAGCCCATCACGCCTCTGGCGTAAATCAGAGGCAGATGATCTCCTTCCACCAACTCATCCTCATATATCAGCACAGCTGCCCGGCAGAGACAAATTCAGATTTCAAATGTGTCCTCCAGTCCTCCTCTCCCTGCTGAAAGATGACTTCTCAAACCAGAGTTTGGAGCAGCAAAGATATTGTAGAGATGAGCCCAGTCCGCCTCCCTTAATTTACAGGTAGGAACACAGGCCAGAGAGGAAATGAAAAGGGCCCACTTAAGAAGTGAAAATGGCCAGTTACAGGCAGAGACAAGAGCAGCGCCCAGAATTCCCCACTCCCCATCCAGGGTAGGTTTCACTCAGTGGCATGACCAGGGACAGGGCGGTGGGAGCAACGGGTCCCAGGTGTGGGCAGTAAGGATGTGCACTGCCTGTTGAGAATGTAAAACTATAATTTTTAAAGTGACCAGAAGTCCATCTGTGTCTTATTATTGCCATGTGCCTGAAACTCTAAACAATGCCAATGAGTCATCCCTTCCCCTGCAAAGGAAAACTCAAGGTTGTCCAACCCATGGCCCAAGGGCCACATGCAGCCCAGGACAACTTTGAATGTGGCCCCACGCAAATTCGTAAACTTCCTTAAAACATGATATTTTTTGTGACTTTTTTTTTTTTTAAGCACATCAGCTATCATTAGTTAGTGTATTTTATGTTTAGCCTATGACCATTCTTCTTCCAATGTGGCTCAGGAAAGCCAAAAGGTTGGACACCCTTGTTCTATACAATTGCTGAGACTATCGTTGAATTTTGATAATATACTTGTAAGTTTGAAACATGAGGACTCAGCTCCACACACTAATTTTTTTAAAGATTTACTTTTATTGGTTTTTGACAGACAGACAGAGAGAAGGGGGAGGGCCCAGAGCAGTCTCCATAGTTGACAGCATTAGTTTTCCATTTAGTTTCACTCTACAGGTGGGCATGGGGCTGCGCAGGGCAGGAACTGGGCTGGGAGCCTCCTGCATAGGCCCCAGCAAGAACTGAACTGAGGACACACCCCAGTTCAGCATATGGGTCCACCTGGGCTGGGGTCAGGATTCGATCCTCTGTCTCCGGGGATGCAAAGTGAGTGCTTAACCCACTGAGCCATCCCAGCTTCCTCTCCACACCCTAATTTTAAGAGTAAGTTCATGACACTTTGAAATCATGTGAGCTCACTTTGGGCACACACAGTTCCTGACTCCACCCCGTTATACTGTGTATTTCCCCTGTGCTTATTTAAACAGTCGATTTAAAGTAAGTGTTGATAGTACAGTGACTGTAAAGAAGCAAAATTAGAACTTGAGATAATTCGGTTCTGTCATTCTGTTAATATGTGACCATTTGAAGTTTTTGTTTGAGTTTTTATTTTATTTTAAAATTTAACACAGTGAAAGAGTAAAATGTAAGCTTAATATTTTTGTTTGGTAGATGGAAAATTTAGTTCAGGTGTGAAATATTTTACCAAGTTTGAATAATATCCTTAAAAATAGAATTCTTTTGCTTGGTTTGTCCATTGTTTTACACCTAAGGATTGAATCAAGAAAACAATGATTCTTTTGGATCATTACATAGTGATGACTAAAAATAATTCTGTTGTCTCCAAGTGTCGACTATCTCAAGTATACATCTTTTGTGTGACTTGATGAGGGTTGGGGAAACCCTTCATTACTGTGAAACCACAGGCTTTCCTCACTGTTTCCCCAGCCCAAGCCCTGCCCCCTGGCAGGAGGAGCCCCTCATCTGAATAACAATGTGAGGTAAGGTACACTCGCTCTAAGCTTCTTACTCTTCCTGTTGAGAGCCCCTTGACCTGCAGGGAGTTGCTGCCCATCCTCTTGGCAGGAAACCATGCCGAGGGAGGCCCCCTCAGATGAGGGCTTGCACTGACCCGGATGGGGCAGTAGGGCTTTGCAATTCTGGACACAGAGGCCACATTCTCCAGGGTCAACTTTCCAGTGATAATTGTGACATTGTGGCCTCCCATCCGATTTACTCATTTTTCTCATCTCTGATACAGAACTCACACAGAAAAAAAAAGGTTGCTACTTATTGGACCCCCTCAGACCCCGATAATCATGACGGTCATGATACTAACAACAGCAACTTTTTAAAAAGCCATTATGTTTTGAATATTTGCTGTGTCAGGCACTAGGATGAATTTAAACGCATAATCTTACTGAATCTTCCTGACACGTCTACGAGGCGGGTTCTATTGTTACCTCTACATTACAGATGAGAACACAGAGGGTTAGCAACAAATAAACATGCCCACCACACATAGCAAATGATGGCAGAGGACTTGAACCTGGGTCGACGATTCAGGGCCCAAACACTTGCCCACTAAGCCACTCCACTTAATGGTGGGAGAAAATCCACTTACAGGCCCCATTTATTAGATTTAAGTTCAGAAATGATGCACTGTCCCCAGATTACTTGGGGACCAGCTGTCCAGGATGGGAAAACGGTTCGTGTGCTGTCACCCTTGCCTGTCAATATGCTCTCTCTCACCTCTCCCAAGGGAGAAGTCCAGGAGACTTAATTTAGACATGAGCTCCGCACTGTGAACATGGAGCACAGCAGCCTGGTGGTACTGCCTTTGCCAGTCATCTCATCTTGAAGTGTTGGCTTCCAACTTGGCTGGGCACTTCCCGGCCCCGGGACTGCTAGCTACGGTATCTTCAGGCTGAGATGGGCCAGGAAAGCACTCATTGCTCTAAGGTGACACATTCAGCTCGTGCCAAGCCTTCTTGGTAGGGCAAGTGCCACTTTTGGGGTGCAATTTCAGGAGCACTGAAACATCCCAACCTGCTCTCCACCTAAAACGTACCACTCCTCCCACCCCCAGCTGGCCTATCCCGGGGTCTGAACTTCCACCGTTATAAATGCATCCCTTTGACTTAAAATATGGTCCCCAATTTAAAAGTAAAATATTCAATAAGAAGGAATTCACTCAGCCTTAGTTTCTTCATGTAGAGTGGGAATAAGCAGAACACCACCTCAAACAACTTATGTGAGAATGAAGGAGATAATACATGTAGTAGACTTATCAGAGCGCCTGGTATAAAATATATACTTAACAAACATTAGCAGTTACCACATCACCATCATCATCACTAAATTTGGACATGTTCGGATATCTGATGACTTTGTTCAAAGGCTTAGGAATGGAACCTACAACTAACCCCAAGGGGCAGTCAATATACCTGTGAATCAGGACACCTGAATTCTGATCCAGACTTAACCGTTAACTCACTGTATTCTGAAAACATCTGACGTTCTCTAGGCTGTTTTCATTGTCTTCTTTGCCATCATTAATCATTATGGAGCTACCTTTTATGTCTATAGCATATTTTGGTTCACAGAGCTCCTTGGTATTCTCTATCTCATTTCAGCTTCCCAATAAACCTAGAATTAGGCAGGAGCAAATGTGGAATTTAAGCCTCCAAGTATGTGACTTCCCCAAGGTCACAGAGCTAGCTAATGGCAGAACCAATGTGACTTCCAGAAGCATCGCCCAGTCTCTGATCCAAGCCTGGTTTGCTGGCATTCAAGTTAGAGCATGTCAGAGCTGGAAGAGCCTCTGAAGTAGTCCAATTCCGTGATGGGACAAGCCAGCCCACAAGATCCTCTCCCCACCCCACACCCATGGCAGGTATCACGAACAGATCATGAGGAGCCCATAGAAACTTCTCAACACACCACTCCAAGAAGTGCTTAACTCTCCATCAGAGCTGCACATGGGACACACTCCTTGTTTCCTCCCACTCGACCACAGGTTGGCAAACTAGAGCCCATACACACATTGCCAGCTTATGAGTTCCCAGCATCCCCTTGTCTGTGCTTCTCAAACGTGAACGCGCCCACAAATCACGCTGGTGTCCTCCTAAAGCACAGGCCCTCGTTCAGTGGGTCCAGGTTGGGGGCCCAAGATGCCCCACTTCCCTCTGTGTGCAAGCCTCAGATCGCGACACACCTCTTAGGACCATCACTGCTGTCCCAAGGCTGCAGGCGACACCTCCTGCATGCTGTGTCCCCTTGACCACACATGTCACAGAGGAGAGCAGGCCAGGGCACACCATGTGATAGTCTCCCCGGCCTGTACCGGCACCCCTCACACATAGGCATGCACACCTCTCATGAGGGTTCTTGGTGGTGCAGCAGATACCACGCTAACCTGAGAATCCAGAGACCTGAGTTCTAGCCAAGTTTACATCTTTCTTATAAGACCCAACTGAGAAGACCCATTAGTCTTTCACAAGAACCACCCCTTGCCACCAGGCCCCAAGGTTGCCTCTCTTCTCTGGAAGGTTTGGGGACACAAAGTCAGAAGGCACAGCTCTGATACTTACTAATTGCCAACCAGGTTAGAAGTGGGACGTGACAAGGGAGCCGTAAGGCAACACCTCAGCCCCTGGGGGAAGCCAGGATGGCTCAGCGGGGGTGAGCGCTTGTCTTGCAGCCCTGGGGTCTGAGGCTCATATCCCGGCCCCAGCCTGTGTGGACCCATGTGCTAAACTGGGGTGTGCCCCCAGTTCGAGTCTCAGTGAGGTGAGCTTCCCATGTGGGAGGCCCCTGGCTGGTTCCTGCCCTGTGCAGTCCCGCGCCCACCTGCGGAATGAAACTGTAGAAACTAATGATGTGCAACTATGGAGACTGCTCTGGGCCCTCCCCCTTCTCTCTCTCTCTCTCTCTGTCTCTCTCTCTCTCTGTCAAAAACAATAAAAAAAAAAAAGAACCTCAGCACCTGAAGGACCTTGGCACCCCACCAGTCCCACCTCTTCAGTGAACAACACGTTCCTCCTTGTGTGTTTACTCATCTTGTTTAAAGCAAAGAAACCCATAACTTGGCCCTGAAGCCTCAAGCAACACTTGGCAATTAAAAGATAATTAGACACCGTAACACATCCTACAACAGCATTTTAATGACACTAAAGTAAACCTTGCTTAGGAGAAAAACAAAAGCCTTTCCCCTTTAATCTGAAAGCACCTTTGCCCCGCAGCACTGTCCTTACTGTGAAGGGAGATGACTCAACCTGTTCACTAGACTGGAGGCACAGGGATCGCTGGCTGGATACCTGGGCTCCCATCCAGCTCTGGCAGCTGCCAGCAAGTCACTTTCTTTAGCTGATCCTCAGTTTTCTCATCCGTCAAATGGGGACGATAATAGCAAACACAACTGAGTACTTCATATATGCCAGGCACTGTTACTTATATTATGTTATTTCATCCTCAAGCTATATGTACTGTTACATATAATTTACATGTGAGGAACCCAAAACTTGGAGAGGTTTCATACCCTGCAAATCCCCTTTACACACTGGTCCTCTTGACTCCAAACTTTTGCTCACAGGCCCTGCATCCCTCACAGAGTTTCTGGGAGATTCGAAGAGGATGACAGAGGTAAAAATCACTTCCTGTTCCTAGGAGTCACATACATATTGCTATGGTTTTTCAGCTAAAGCAGTGAATGCGAAGTGAATCGATTGCAGGCACCAGAACAGGTGGGACAATGCAGGGGCGAATTGGGGTTCTTCTCAGAGAGTCACTTAACCAACTCTGCATCCCAATTCTCTGCAATCTGATTGTGATGCCCACCTCTTTTCTTTCAAAGACTCCGCCATTCAAACAAGACACCCCCCCACATGTCTAATGAACCCCTTTACTTCAGGAATTCTCTGGGGTCACTCAGGGCTGATCCCATTCCACTTTTATACCTTTGGCTTTGGTGCTTTTCAAGGTAGGTAGTAAGAAGTGGGGAAAAGGGGGAGTTTGATTTTCCCCTATGGCAAAGGGAGCTGCCTTAGTATCCAATTCACCCATTCTCTCATTATAGCTCTAGATTTGCACAGCTTCTTTTTTTTTTTTTTTTTAATTTTTTTTTTTTATTGTTTTTGACAGAGAGAGAGAGAGAGATACAGAGACAGAGAGAGAACTGAACTGGGGGAACTCCCCAGTTCAGCATATGGGTCCACAAGGGCCGGGGCCGGGATTCAATCCTCAGTCCCCAGTGCTGCAAAGTGAGCGCTTAACCCACTGAGTCATCCCAGCTTCCCCTGCTCAGCTTCTTGCCATAGTTACACAACCTTCCGATTAAATTCCGCCAATCAGCCAATTCCAGGTTCAGAAAGTCAATGAGTAGATAAACTTCTGCACTGAACTTGCAAGGAGATGCAAGCCTTGGGTGCAGAAAAAGTTCTCTGAAAGCTAGACATTAGGGATCATATTAAAAGAAGTATAGAGGCCTGAATAGGGGAGGAGAAAAGAATGGCTTTAGTCTAGTTGGGCTGCATTTAAGAAATAGACACTGATAAAAGTAGAATGTGGTACTAGATTTATCAGGGTGATCACTTTGTAAGTTATATAAATGTCTAATCACTGTGTTGTATACCTGAAATTAATATAATATGTCAAGTATAATTTTAAAAAATTAATTATAATGAAAAAAAATAGAGCCTAGAACTTGGAAGCAGAGCAGATGATTATGTGTGGGACACTGGATAAGCCCCTTCCGTGTTATGAGACTCAATTTTCTTAGCTGTCAAATCTTAGCAATTGTTAGGCACTCACTATGTGCCCGGCATTATGCCAAGCACTTGAACAGTTAATATGTCATACTTAGATTAATTGAAAGAACGGATGATGTTTAGCCCAAGGAAAGGCAGCTTGGGAAGGAAAAGTAAACTGAATACTATAATGTGAAAGAAATCCTAAGTTTGTTTTGTCTTCCTCTGGGCTTTTGAGTTGAAGGAGTACAATACTTCATATCAGACCTTAGGGCAAGTACTAGATGCGCCAGTCCATCACTCTCTGACACTAGAAGGTTCACTAAGCCTCTCAGCCTGTTTTCTGGCAAAATGAGGATCATGCCACCTACCTCCTACATTACAGTGAGGGTTCAAGTAACATACGAGTCAAAAGTAGTAAGTAGATAACACACAGGAAGGACTCAGTAAATGTGTGTTCTCCCTTTATCCACAGAGAATAGAAATAAAGGACAATTACTCTGGCAATGGCCTTGAACAAAGAGCGACCTGGCTAGCTCAGGGATTTCATCCCATTCCCTGAGAACAACCTATGTCCCGGCTACGGTCATTGCAGATTCGCGTGCCTCTGTGCAGAGGTACATTTTGGACACACTCCAAACTTAATTATCAAGGTTCTTTAACCTAGGAGGGTGGGAAGAAAAATGCATTCACTCTATCAAAACAAATGGTAGAGCCTTCTTACCCCATACCCTCCCTGATAGCTCTTAAACTAGGTACCAGCGGGCTAATTTATAGACCAGAGGTTTCCCGAGGGCAGGGATTATGTCCATCTTGTTTACCCAGGAACACTGCACCTGGTCCATAGATCAGCCCCTTCTATACCTTCACTTTTTTCTTGGGTTAGTTTCTCCCCACTTATCCACCCTCTCCCCTAAGAACATAAACTCTTCCACCATCAGGGATGACATTCTCATCAATTTCCTTGATTTTAAGCAGACCAATGCTCCCAAATTTATATGTCTGTCCTGGATTTCACCCATGAGCTCTGGATTTATATATCCAGTTGTTTACTCATCATTTTCATCCCAGTGTTTCATCCAAAAAATAAATAAATAAAGCACCTTGACTGTGCCTCCCAAAAGAACTTCCAATCCACCCTCAAGCAAAGGAATAATGAATAAAAGGCCGCCTTTCCTCCAACTGTCCTCATCATGGGTAATGGGACCACCATCTCTCCAATCGTTTGGGTGGAAAAACCTAGGAGCCGTCCTTGACTCTTCGTCAGTCTCCAATCCCTCAGCAAGTCCAGTCAGCACCTCCAAAACACATTCTAAGCCTGTTCCCGCTGAACCCTCTTAGAATCAGCTACCACCCGCCCACTGCTAGACTACGACAGCCACTAAACTGTGTCCCAGCTTCCTCCCATTCTCCCCACTACAGTCTACCTGTGGTACAACAGCCAATCTTTCTAAAATATATCACACCCCCCTTTCGTGCTTAAAACACTCTCCTTCATTTGACCTTCGGCATCTAGGGAGTACCGTCTGAACTGTTAGGAACAGCGTAGTGAACAAACTGAGTGAAGAAACATGCCTGCCCTTGGAAGCTTACGTACTACTTAGGGAAGCAATCGAGAGATAAAGCAGGGGAAGGGGTGCTGGGGGTGCACTTTTTCTATGGGCATTTGGAGTCCCGAGAAGTAGCATCCAGCAAAGACTCGGGCAAGTGAGGGAATGATCCACATGTCAACCCGGAGAAAGCTCTCCAGACCACAGGAACAGCCAGGGCCCGGGCCCGGAGACAGCAGCGTGCTTGGCACGTGTGCGAAACAGCAAAGAGAAGCCAGCGTGGCTGCCGCAGAGTGAACAAGGGAGAGGTGAGTTCAGGAGGAGAGCGAGAGGCCAGGTCACACAGCACTGCGTAGGCCACTGTGAGGACTTTGCCCTTCGCCTTGAGTGACATGAGGAGGCCTGGAGGGTATTAATTAAGAGTGATGTGACCTGCGTTACAGTTTGAAAGGAACACGCTGGCTGCTCTATTGAGAATGCAGCGAAGAAAGTTCCAGCAGGAAGGTCGGGTAAGAGATCAGTGCAAGAATCCAGGTAAGAGAAGATGGGCTTGCACGAAGGAATAGCTGTGGGGCTAGTGATGAGCAATCCGACCCTAGACATCATTTGAAGGCAGAACCCCCCAAGTTTACTGACAGGTTGCACGTCTGGGGTTGGAGCATCAAGCATGACTTCAGGTACTTTGGCCCAAGGCACTGAACAGGTAGTCACGCTTCTCGGAGGCAGGGCAGATGGGTGAAGCAGGCCTGTGGGATGGTGGGAGATTAGGAATTCTATGTTACATGTTAAATCTGAGTTTCCTCTGTGACACTGAAGTGGAGGCCTTGCCTAGGTCCGCTTCATAGGGATAAAATCGGGGATCATCAGCACATGGATGGCATTTAAATCGGGGGAATGAACGAGATCACCAGAGGAGAGAAGATGGATGGATGGAAAAGAAAAGAGGCTGTGGGGTCCTCCAAAGTTAAGAGACAATGCAGAAAGGGAAAAATCAATCAGCAGAAAAGACGAATAGCTTCCCAGCACCCTGGAAAACAAGTCACACACCTCGTCTGCAGGCATTTGAGGGTCTAACCCAGCCTCTGTCTCCAGCTCCACCCCCTGCCTTCTCCCTTGTTCACTAAACACCAACTGACCTGCACTTCATTGTTTCCCTAAAATAAGTGAAACTTGTTCTTCTTTCAAAGCTTTGGGCTTCCATGTTGAAGCATTCCCGACCTGCTCCCTATTTAGGCCACACATTCCTTTATTGTGGGTTACTTAGCTACCTATTTATCTGTAGTTTAATTCTGGAGCATATACCACTAGCTTGAATCTTATTTCTTTACATTTCTACTGTCTATTTCACCACCACCCCCAACCCTGGCCAGGTCAACTCAATGGTGAAGACGGGGTTCCCTACCCCACAACGATGTATTTTTCCCTTCACCTAGACTGACACATGTCATCTAGTAAATGTTCAACATGTGTCTCTGGCGTGAATATAAACCAAAATCCAGACAAAATAAACTCCCCCAAGCTCATCTAGAGTTAGTGACAGAAAAAAAGGCAAGGACTAAAGATTTCTCCTCCTAGATTCAAGGTTGGATGGTTTGCATTCCAGCTATTGCAGGAGGGAAAGGATGGCTGGATAAAACCATCCACACTCATTTTTAAATTGCTGGTTGACCAAGGTAACCCTCTTTTCCCTGGTCACTTTTCATAACTCCATGAACTTTAAGTATGAAACTTTAAGTGCATAAATGCATTGATGAACACCAGAAGGGAGCTTTTACAAGACAAATCATAGTGTACTGAAGCTGAAGTCAGGAAGGGACCATAGTCATTTTTTAATCCAACTTTTTCTCTCCCCTGTAATCTCATGACCTTGAAAGGTGTTTGCTCAGTAGCCAGGGAAAAGAACAAAACTAATCTACATCTCTACCAGTTGCCTGGTGCCTTTCAGATGTCCCCTGGAGACAGGATTGTTTTTCATTTGTTCATTCATTTGACAAATATATATTGAACCAACTATTCTAGAAATTGATGATCTAACAGTGAACAAAACAGATAAGGTTCTTCCTCTCAAATGCTTACATTCTGGTCAGAGAGTCAGACTAAATTAGTAAATGAATAAATGAACAAAACAGTTGATGTTAGGTTGTATGAAGACAATAAAATCGGACAATGTGGCACAGAGTATGTAGCCAGGGGGTGACAGCAGCAGACTTTTGGATGAATCTTAGATAACTTGTTCCCACTCTAGTTTCTGACTTAGCCTCTGATCTACACAGATTTTTATGGTTCTCTCCTCAGAACAGTACTCAGTGCCTGCAACTCTTTTGCCCAACTGACTCCATTTCACAGATGAGAAACCAAGTGTAAGGTCCTATTTGTGAACTAGTGCGTCCCTAACTCCATTTAACGACAAATCCTACTGACTAACTGTTCACACACCGAACGGAACCTAAGGGGAGTCACCAGATGTCGCTGGCAGCACGCTGGGCTGTGACCAGACCAGCCAGGAGATCAGGAGGAGGCATGGCATCCCTGCATGGGATCACTCGCACAGGTTCCAGGCCCTCCATCTGCTCTGCTCAGAACAGAAGAGTGGACAGAGTGTATTGGGACAGAGCGGGACGGGCTCTGGGGAGAATAAACACAAGTCACAGTGCTCCTCCCCTGAACAGCTCAGGCAGCCCTGACACAGAGTTCTTCACACCTTTGTTAGACAAATTTCTGGGGGAGACCGTATTTATAAACATGGATTTGGGCTTCACAGCACTCTGGGCTTGAAACCCAGCCTTGCTGTTTATCAGTTGTATGACCTCAGGCAAGTTATGTAACTCTTTAAACCTCAGTTCTCCATCTATGCAATAGGAATAGCACATACAGGAACCTGTAAAATCTGTTGTGAGGCTGGAGTAAAATAGCTAAAGTACTTAGAGTGTCAGGGCACATGTGTCACTCAAGAGTTTAGACATTTGGAGCTAAGAGAAAATTTACAGAACACTTATTCCACGCCCCTATTGGCAGATGGGGAAACTGAGGCCCAGGTATGGGATGGTATTATTCAAAGCTAGCCAATGGGAGAGCCAGGTTCCTACATGTTAGATTGCCTTCCTGGGATCTATCCAAAAAAACAGAGAAGGCCCAGCCTTGCAGCAAATGGTTTCAGCAGTGCAGGCTAAACCAGGCGTGTCCAACCTTTTGGCTTTCCTGGGCGACCATGCAAGGAGAACTGCCTTGGGCCACACATAAATTACACTAACATTAATGATAGCTGATGAGCTCAAAAAAAAAAAATCACAAAGAAATCTCATAATGTTTTCAGAAAGTTTGTCACTTTGTGTTGGCCGCATTCAAAGCCATCCTGGCCCACGTGCGGCCTGCGGGTCACGGGTTGGACCAGCTTGGGCTACTCAAGGCGATCAGTGTGCTCTGACCTGAAGTTCCGGCTGTCCCTTGGACTTGCTGTGTAACCTGGGGTAGGCAATGACAGTCCTCTGCACCCTGGTTCCCCCTCTCAAGTGGAAAGGTCTACAGACTGTGGGGAGATTTGCCCCAGGACTGTGAGGGCTAGTTGTACATGCTCTGTAAACTCATTTCAGCCACACCAACCTCTGCGGCCAACCTCCCGGATCTGACTCCTTTCATCCGGGTGTCCCTGTACCTGCAGGCTCAGGACCAACCACGCAGTGAGCTGAAGTCTAGAGCAGGAGTTTTACAAAAATCCAATACTACCAGAGTTTATCTCTGGATTTCCAAGACACTGAGTGCCAATTTCCTTGGGCCACTGTGTGTCCTCAGCCTTCCTATTAACCTTCTGGCTCAATTTCTAACTTTTGGTTGTTGTATATACACCTCTTCCATCCCCGTTCCCCTGTCAGAACCTTCTCCAGAGAATTACAGCCCTAGAGAAACATGCCTAAAAGACAGTGAATCACGTGGGTAGATAGATGATGATGATGATGACAGTGGTGATGGGTTTTGGTGTAACAGCTAATGGTACATTTTCTTCGCCAGACACAGCACTCCACTAAGCATGACTTCATTTAAACCTCACAAGTCAAATGATACATCCATGGTTAAAATTCTCACTTCGTAGATGGGGAACTTGAGACCTAGATTGGTTAAAGTAACTTATCCAAGGTTATTAGGTGGTATGGCTGGGATCCAAACCCATTATGTCTAAATCCAGACCCTAGTCTCTTAATTGCCACTCTATATTTATGAAAGAGTCTCAGACAATTTAATTAGACCAACCTTCTCGCTTTATAGAAATGACAACTGAACCCCACAAAGGGGCAGGTGATTCATTTTGTTTATTCATTCGTTCACACATCAAATACTTACTGAGCACCCTCTATTCCAGGCACTCCATAGGTGCCAGGGTAACATCAAATAATATGGAACATGCAGTCCCTGCCCTCAAGGAATCTATAAACTGACCAAGCTTACCTAACTGCTTAATGGTACAAACCAGTACAACCCCAAATTCCCAGTACTCTTTCAGAAACTTCAGGATTCTCAGAGAAACAGAACCAATAGGTAGGTGAGTGAGTGAGTGAGTGAGTGAGTGAGTGAATGTAAAGAGATTTTAAGGTAATTGTTGAGGCTGGCAGGTCCTAAATCTATAGGGCAGGTCAGCAAGCTACAAATTCAGGCAGGAGTTGAGTTGCAGTCTTGAGGCAGAGTTTTTATCTCTGTTGGAAACCTCAGTTTTTGCTCTTCAGTCTTTCAACTGATTAGATAAAGCCCACCCACATTGTTGAAGGTAATCTTTACTTAAAGTCAACTGATTGTAGATGTTAAACACATCCACAAAAATACCTTTATAGCAACATCTAAATTAGTATTTGACTAAAAACAGAGTACTTAGCCTAGCCAAGTTGAGACAGAAACTGTCACAGCAAGCCAGGTCATCCTCTTTCCCATCATTAATTAGAGCTGTACCCAGGCTACCCCCAAAATATCTCCTGCCTCTGTGGTCTGCTTCAGTTGCAAAGTGAGAAAATTAGTTAACAGGTTCCTTTATTAAATGTAAACCTAACTTCTCCTCTTCCAATCTGATGAAACCTAGAAATAGATAAACTAGAAACACAGCAACATAGGTTTGCATACTTTAGCCTTCTCTCTTGTAGGAGAGAGCTGTCGTGCTTTAATGAATATCCTGAGAAAAGGCAACATCTCACTCTTCACAGAAAGTTGTGCCCTTAGCTCTTATCACCTGCTTTTCAATCCAGGGGGCCAGGGGGAGAGAAGAGAATAAATATAAATCCTATCAAATTTGTATTGAAATTTTCAATAAGCAATCAACCTTTATATGTGTGTGTTAGGCATACATGCGTGTGTGCATACATTCATATGTGTGTCTGTGAAAAGAAAGTGAGAGAGAATTGAGTGATTCCAATTATAACTTTAAAGATATACTAGAATTTGACCCCAAGCAAGCATACTAACAAATAAAGTCACTATCTACTACAGATAAGTACATAGAATCAACAAGGTTAATTGTACACTGTTGCAACAATAATTTAAAGCTTGATTCATGAAAGAAAACAAGGAAGTCAGGCAAGGGGTAATAGAATGCATGTTCTTGTCCTGGCTTGACTGACTGCCATATAACCTCTCCTATCCTTGGATTCCTTCCCTGAAGAACAAGGAGTGTAACTGGAAGATGAGGACCTTCCCAATTTCAAATGTCAGGGTAGGTGCAAACTTTGCCAATGAATGAGCAGACAACAGAGAGAAACCTACCCAATCTCATTACTTTGCCAAAGGCCAGCTTACCTTCTTCAAGCCAGGCTGCAAATTACCGAGACTGAACAACACTTATAAACCTTGGGTAGGTTAGTTGGTGGGTGGTTGGTTGGTTGAACCATACGTGCACAGAACTACATTAATCATAATTCTTGGTCTCATGATTGACCCTGAACTGACCTGCATCTGAGTATTTGGTAATTTCTATGCAATAGGCTTTTTTTTTTTTTTTTATTCTCTACATATAAACAATACCATACAATATTTGTCTTCTCTGTCTTGTTTATTACACTTAGCATAATGCTCTTGAGGTTCATCCATGTTGTCACAAATAATAGGATTTACTGTTTATGCCTGGATAATATTCCACTGTATATTCAAGGGCTGTCTGGAAAAAGTCCAGCCATAAATGCCTCTATTTTTCATGTAACATGGCTGGATACTTTCCAGACAGCCCTCGTATATGCTGTTTTCTTTATGCATTCATCTATCTACAAACACATAAGTTGTTTCCATATCTTGGTTATTGTGAATAACGGTGCAATGAACATGAGCATGCCAGATACCTCCTCGAGATAACTGGTTTTATTTCCTCTGGCTATATACCCAGGGGTGGGACTACTGGATCAATCATATGGTACTCTTTTTTTTTTTTTTTGAAGAGAAGGAGGAGGAGTCTCCACATTGTTTTCCATAGTGACTGTACTAGTTTATATTTCCACTAACAGTGAAGAAGGGAGGGTTTCCTTTTCTCCACACCCTCCTCAACACTTGTTGTCTCTTGTCTTTTGTATAATATCCATCCTAATGAGTGTGAAGGGCTATCTCATTGTGGTCTTGATTTGCATTAGCCTGATGAGTAATCATGCTGAGTACCTTTTGACATATACCTACTGGTCATTTATATGTTTTCTTTGAAAATGAATGTCTATTCAGGAATGAAAGAAAATATTTGTAAGCCATAAATCTGATAAGGGGTTAATATCCAAAATATATAAGGAACACATGTAACTCCATAGCAAAAAAAAAAAAAAAATTGATTAAAAAATGGGCAAAGGGACTGTATTTGGTTATGTTTAATAATATATTTAGGAAAAGCCGGGATGGCTTAGTGGGTTGAGCACTCACTTTGTAGCCCCAGGGACTGAGAATCGAATCCCGGTCCTGGCCTGTGCAGAACCATATGCTGAACTGGGGTGTGCTTCCCGTGTGGGAGGCCCCCAGTTCAGTTCTTGCCCTCTGGTTTGGCTTCTGGCTCAAGGGGATGTGCCTCCCATGTGGAAGGACCCCAGCCTGGTTCCCACCCTGTGCAGCCCCCGCCCACCTGTGTGGAATGAAACCACGTTAAAAACTGATGACCATACAACTATGGAGACTGCTCTGGGTGCTCGCTCTCTCGCTCTCTCTCTCTCTCTCTCTCTATCAAAAACAATTTTTTTAATAATTTAAAAATAAATAATATATTTAGTATCCCCAATGCACTACTCAAATCAAAAGATCTACAGTCTTAACAATAATTATGTCTACTCCTCTGAGTACCCTTCCTATCCTGCTGTTTCCCACCACCTAAGATAAGCATCAACCTAAATCTTATCTTCATAAGTCCCTTGCTTTCCTTTGTACAGTTTTAATACATCTATATGAATTCATTTAAAGTATTTTTATGGTAGTTATTTTTATTTTATAGAATGATTATCAAATTGGATGAAAATGTGAGTACTTGCTTTTCAAACCCTTTATATTAAGTTGCTAAGATTCATTCATATTGTTGCAAGGTTCTACATTTCATTGCTTTGACTTCTGTGTAAGAGGAAACTGAACATAACACCATTTATTCACACACATTCCTTAAAATGGGCATTTGGGCCACTTCCAGGTTTTTGCCATTATGAACAGTATGGCTGTGAACATTGTTTTACATATCTTCTGTTCTTCTACTACAAAAATGTCCTGGCTATTGTCAGCTCTTTACTGTTTCATGTAAATTTCAGAATTATCTTAATTAAGTTCTGTGGGGAAGGAAAAAGAAACCTGTTGTAATTTTCATGGGAAATCCATTGCAACTATATAACAAGTTTAGGAGAATTGACTCTATGATACAGTAGTTCCCTTTATACGAGGTTTTACTATCTGCATTTTCAGTAACCTGAATTAACTGTAGTTCATAAATATTAAATGGAAAATTCCAGAAATGAACAAATTATAAGTTTTAAATTGTGCACTGTTCTGAGAAGCATAATGAAATCTCAAGACACCCCACTCCATACTTCCTGGGACACGAGTCATCATTTGTCCAGCATCTCCACTCTGTAGACGCTCCCCACCCATTAGTCATTTAGTAGCCATCTCAGTTATCAGATGGACTGCCACAGTATTGCAGTGCTTGTGTTCAAGTCACCCTTATTTTACTTAATAATGACTCTAAAGCACAAGAGTAGTGATGCCAGAAATTCAGATATGCTAAAGAGAAGCTGTAAAGTGCTTCCTTTAAGTGAAAAGGTGAAAGTTCTCAATTTAATAAACAAAGGAAAAAATTGTGTGCCGAGGTTGGTAAGACCTACAGTAAGAATGAAATTTCTATGTATGATATTGTGAAGACGGAAAAGAAATGTATGCTAATGTGCTAGGAGAGAGAACCCACAGTCACATAACTTATATTACAGTATATTATTATTATGGTTTCATTTTATTAGTAGTTATTTTTGTTAATCTCTTCCTGTGCCTAATTTGTACCTTAAACTTTATTGTATATATGTATGTATAAGAAAAAAACATAGTATATATCAGGCTTGATACTATTTGTGGGTTCAGGCACCCACTAGGAATTTTTTAACTTCTCCCTTGCAGGTAAGAGGGGGAAGGTCTAGTGTATTAAAAATTCTGATCCATGAACATGGTATATTTCTCCTAAATAAATCTTACTGATTTAGGTGTTCTTTAATACATTAATTTTACATCTTCTTTTTATAAGCCTTACACATATTTTGTTAGATTTATTTCTAAGCCCTTGATATTCTCTAATACAATTAGTTTCTTCTCTTTACCTATCAATTTTTGTACCCTGTTACTTTTTTAAATGTAAATCCATGCCAATTAAAAGGCTGCGTGGTCAACAATAAGCAGAGAAAGCTTTTAATTTTCAGTTTGGGGGGAAATTTTGGATCTGAGACTTTCTCAGAAGGTGGATTTCCTCTTTCATGATTTTGTCTCTAGTCTTTGCTCTGCTGTTGTTGACTCTGTCATCTTGGAGTAAGTCCTTGCCTTCTCTAGGCTCACTATTACCTGGGGCAGCTGGTCTCAGAGTGGCTACTATTAATATCTTCCCACCCTATACACAAGTTATTTCCCTATTGAAATGGAATCTATTCCTCGGCACCTTTGAGTTTGGACTTGTTTATTATTTCCTTAACAAACAGAAATGGTGGTTTGATATTGTATAATTTCCAAAGTTAGGTCATTAGAAGCCTCACGGCTTCTATCTGGGTCCAGAATGCTCACTCTGGGAGGATCCAGTCACCATGTAAGATGAGACCACTATGCTGTGATGAAGCCTGATCTAGTCATATGGAGAGGCCAAGTTAAAAGAGAGACGCTGTAGTTCCTCCAGCCATCCTAGCTCAAGCATGAGGTATGAGAGTGAAGAAGTCTTCCAACGATTCTAGGCACAGATACTATCGAAATGTAACTTTATGAGAGACCTCAAAAAATGAGCTGTTCAGCTGAAGCCAGTCAACATACAAAAACATGAGAGAAAATAATAAATTGTTGTTGGAAGCCATTAAGAACTAGATGACTTATGCATCGATCAGAAATAATAAGCAATAGATAACTGAAGCCAATGTTTTTCAGACTGGGTTTGGTAGAATCATGGAATTTTCCAGAAAACCTGTGCTGGAGAATAGATTGGTTTGTAAGGCTCTATGCTTTCCTCACTACCCACCTGACTCAGGGAAGCTCCTCTCTTATCTACTGTAATTGCAGTCCTACAAATAATTGCTTTTTTAAAAAGGACAAGAAAAAGAAGATAAGAAAGGGAGTTCTAGTGCCATCCAACTGACAAATCCCAGACCAGATAATCTCTAGGTTTCCTTCTATGATAATATCACTAGATATCATACAAAAAAAAAGCAATTGGGACAGTGACAAATGAGAAATGATGGTGAGAATTAGGAATGTTTGACCTAAGGGGGTGAGGGGAGACATAATTTAGATATTCTAACAAGGACTGAACTTATCTAATAATGTGATCTATGTTGTAAGGTTGTGAGCTCCCACCTCACTCCCTACCTACCATCTACCTATGTTGTACATCAAGCTTGTCCAACCTGCGGCAACACGGGCCACAGGCGGCCCAGGATGGCTTTGAATGCGGCCCAACAGAAATTCTTAAACTTTCTTAAAACATTATGAGATTTTTTTTCCAATTTCTTTTTTAGCTCATCAGCTATCATTAATGTTAGTGTATTTTATGTGTGGCCTGAGACAATGCTGCTTCTTCCAATGTGGCCAAGGGAAGCCAAAAGGTTGGACAGTCCTGTGTACATGATTTTGGTCTACATCATAGTTCTTACACTAAATTCAAGACTCACTTTTAAATTTTTTTATTGTTTTTGACAGAGAAAGAGAGAGACAGCGAGAGACAGAGAGAAGTGGGAGGGTCCAGAGTAGTCTCCATAGTTGTACGTCATCAGTATTCCACATAGTTTCATTCCACACAGGAGGGTGGGGGCCACACAGGGTGGGAACTGGCCTGGGGGCCTCCCAGCATGGGGGGCACACCCTCTCAAGCCAGGAGCTGAACTAGGGGACAAGAACAAAACCGGGGGCCTCCCACATGGGAAGCACACCCCAGTTCAGCATATGGGTCTACTAGGCTGACCAGATGTACCATTTGAAACAAGACAGAAAACAATGCTACTGTCCCATTTTAAACAGTACATGTGGTCAACCTACTGGCACCTTGAAATTAGCCCAATGGGACGGGGCTACCCATATGTACCATTTGAAATGAGACAGTATCATTCTTTTCTGTCATGTTTAAAATGGTATGTATGGTTAGCCTAGTCTACACAGGCCGGGGCCAGGATTTGATCTTCGGTCCCCAGAGCTGCAAAGCAAGCACTTAACCTGCTGAGCCACCCCAGCTTCCCCCCACTTTTAAATTTTAAGCAGAACTATTATTTATTCAATATTTTCTTTACATTAGAATATGTTTTCATATAAATAAGTTTGAAGTCAGTTTTCTCCCAATACCTATACTCCAAAACACATGCACAATTATTAAAATAATCTGAGACTATAGATGAATTAAACACCACATTTGTCAAAACACTGGACAAGATGACACTTTCAACTCTGCGGTTAAATAGTCTTTAAAGTACCGGTATATTAACTTACACCCTTTGAAAAATCTGCTTACGATGTTGACCACTGGCTGGTGTCTAGAAACTTGGATTCCCATAAAACTCCTACCATCCCCATAACTGATAAGAGAGACTTACTATGCCTAAATTGTTTGTACAAACAAAATGGTTTATGCTGAACACCTACTTTCCTTCTGGAGTATGCGATTTTAGTATGTGACAAACAGAGGCTGCCTACATGACCCAATAAAAACCCTGGCTGCTGAGTCTCTTAAAAAATAGAAAATTATATATTTTATATATATATATATATATATATATATATATATATTAGCTTATTCAAAATCACATTCATTCCAGAAGCCTAAGTCAGCTTTTCCCCCATTTATTTCAAGGTCTTGCTCAGGTCCACTTCTTCATCCCTAAAACTGTCTCTTTTTCTATATATTAAAAAAACCCCATGGGTGAAATGCTCTGATCCCTTTACATAAAAAATAACAGCATTTATTGAACACTAACTATATGCTAGGCCCCACGCAACCTGCTTTATGTGAAGCCTAAATACTAATGGGTGAAATGCTCTGATCCCTTTACATAAAAAATAACAGCATTTATTGAACACTAACTATATGGTAGGCCCCATGCAACCTGCTTTATGTGAAGCCTAGATACTAACCTTTTGAAAAGCAGAATGTAAGGAGCCACTTCTATTAGCCTAGCTTTGTGGGTTTCTTTAGCTTCCATGGCTGGTCCCTTTTAAGCTCTCGGTCATAGTACTACAAAAAATGATATTTCATTACTTAATGCACTAAGTGAGATATCTGTTAAGGATCCCTATTTTGGAAAAATGTCAACCCCACCTTGCCAAAAGCTAGCCACATGGCAGCCTTGTAACAAAAAAAGAAAAAAGTTCCCAGCTTATCTTTCCAGTATGAAATTAACTGTGAGAATTCAACTCTTTTTAAGTCTCTGGGCATTCATAGCTTTTCCCTTGAGAGTTACAGTAGTTATAAATGATTTTGCACTTTCTGTGCTGAATAATGTGGGCAAAAATTCACAGCCTGGAGAGGAAGTAGAATCCTGAAATAAGGCTTAACCTTCCTCCAGCTTCCAGGGATTCTTTCAGTGCTATGGGGCTGGCTCCTCCTATTCTAAAACTCATAGATACTCTCTGTGCCCATCATGGCTTAGCCTGGACCACCCACCTGACCTTAGCTTTGTTATCTTCACAAGTCTGCACTACGGAGAAGCTGTTAGAATCTCCTACGCGAGCATCTTCTCAGCCAAATAGGCCTGAAATCTTAACCTGCTTAAGAGGCTCTTACGCACCATTTTTCCGTATCACAGCTAATAAGACATTCATTGTAAAGTTATTAGCTCAACAGACATTTATCAGTTCCTGCTGTGTGCTGTACGTTGCATGAGATTGGGGATGCATCGTGAATAAAATACTCTAACTTCAATAAGCTAAAATGTCTAAAACCAATTAAAGTAGATGATAAGTCAACCTCATCACCACCTCGTCCCATCACTGAAACGGTAGTATCATGAAGACAGAAGGTGTATTTTACATATTGCAATCCACACACCTAAAAATGTGACTGGCCCATGACAGCGGTTAATAAACTATATTTTAAAGAAATAGAAAAATTTGTGAAAATTCTAAGGAAAGGAAAGTTACGTTGACTAGGGATATCAGAGCAGTTTTCTTGCAAGAAGTAGTCACTGAGGTAGACCTTGAGGAAGAGATAGAAAATAAAATTTGAGAAATGACTTTTTACTTATAAAATATAAGCTTATCGTGAAACAAGTAGACATAAAAATGTTTTTTTAATGTTTAAATTATTCATAAATATAACAATCAAGAAGTCTAGGTGGATATGACAGGAAACGAGTTTACTGGAACTTTCTCCCTCATTACTGAATAAGAGTCCCTCAAATTTCTTATTTAAAAATTTTATAGTAAAAATCAATAAAAATGTAAAAAGCACCATAAGAAGTAGCAGAAACCGAAAAATAGTTCTGGGGAAGCCAGAATGTCTCAGCAGGCTGAACACTCACTTTTGCAGCCCCCAGGGTTCAAGAACTGAATCCTGGCCCCCACCCGTGCAGATCCATACGCTGAACTGCCCTCAGTGCAGTTCTCTCTGGGGTGAGCCTCCCATGTAGGAAGCCCCCAGTTGTGCTGCCCATGTGGGAGGGCCCAGGCTCTCAGGGGGTGTGCCTCCCACACAGGAGAACTATATCAAAAAATGATGACGTACAACCGTGGAAACTGCTCTGGGCCCTCCCCAACCTCTCTGTTTCTCTGTCTGTGTCAAAAACAATAAAAAATAAATCTTTAAAAAAATAAAAATGAAAGAAAGAAAGAAAAATAAATAGTTCTAATTTACCCCTTCTGTGGGGTTGCCTAACCTACCCCAGCCCTGGAAGACACAATGGTGGATTAATACCATCCCAATAATCCTTGAGAATATCCCAAATTTGGAGAGCAGTAAATTGTGAAAAGATTATTATTTTCCCTCTTCTGATTTAAATAATGCTGAGGGAACTTATATAAATGATTGATGGAAAGTAAGAATGAAAACTGAGTTAACTTCCTTTTTCAGAAGAAAAGATTCAAGGTTACCCAAGAAAATGGGGAAACAGTTGCAGTTTCAAGAGTATATTCTGCCCTCTCCACCTGGCCATAAGATTAAGAAACACTACCAAGGACAAGATTAACAAAATCTCAGAAATGAGGTCAGGATCCAGTTTCATTCTCCAGTGATCACTACCAGTCACATGATCACACTATGTATATCAGGCAAATATTTGCATTATCCAGTGTTCTGGCAATTATTTATTTTGTTCTTCCATCAATAAAGACCTTAGTGTTATTGACTTGCAACATAAAATTTAAGTAGAAGCAACTCTCTTAGTCCCAGTTTCCAATCTTGTTATGCCAAAGCCAATTCAATTTAGAAATGTGAACCCACCACTATTCAAATAAGACAAATAATTTATAAAAAGTCATGGAAAATTTACTCAAATCAAGTAACCAGAAGACTAACTAAAACTTCTCACAGTATGTGTAAGCAAAATTTTAAAAATAAAATAGAGCAAGGCAAGTGTGCAAACATGGCATAATACCAAAAGAATGGGAGCTGGTATGCAAAAGGCAGTTGGTAGACCCCATCTGGAAGAAAACATGCTCTATGAGAGAGAGGAAAACCCCACACAAATGCTTCACTTGACTTAAAATTTTAATAAGACTTAATAAAACAACTCAGATCCCCAATGATAAAGAAAAGCATAAGACTAAATGGCTGATTGTATAGCTATGGAAACAAATGAAGAGCCAAGATACTATTTTTATAAAACTGATAATTAGATACAAAAGGAACCAGATAGACACAGCTATAAAATGAGTCATCGACATGAAACAAAGGCTTTGTATAATCACAGTGAAAGAATAAAGAATAAAATCAAAACAATTACAGGATAACCAATACAGAGGACAAAGATGATCTATTTTTTTATTATTATTAAATGTATTGGGGTGACATGGGTTAGCAAGATTTCATAGGTTGCAGGTGTGCAAGATGATTTTAAAATGGTGTACAGTAATTTAAAAATAACTGATATCCCCTACAAAGATATGTAACTACAAAAACACAGTAAAAATAGGAATTATTTTTGAAATAAAACAAGATCTAAATCTATGTAGTAAAAAAATACACAATAAAAATTGATGCACAAGTATCAAACCAAGGTATTAATGCACAGTTATAAAATATTATATAAAATATGTATTGTGTAACATTATGATATACAATACACATATTTTCTATATTTTTTTCTTCTAAAGCAGAAAAGCTAAGCTGGGGGAATGCTGGGATAGCTCAGCAAGTTGAGGACTTGCCTTGCAACTGTGAGGTCCTGGGATCGAATCCTGGCCCTGGCCTCTGCAAACCCACGTGCTGAACTGTGGCGCAGCTAGTAACCACTGAGATGGCAGTGAAGGTTCTTGCCTCCCATGTGGGAGGCCTGCAATTCGGTTCCTGCCAGGCATGGCCCCACATCCACCCATGTGGAATGAAACTATCACACTAATGATGTACAACTACGGAGATTGCACTGGGCCCCTTTTCTCTCTCTCTCTCTCTCTCTCTCTCTCTCTCTCTCTCTCTCTCTCTCTCTCTCTCTCTCTCTCACCTTCTCTCAAACAATAAAATAAATCTTTTAAAAAAGAAGTTTAAAAATGTTAAATAAAAAACAAGCTAATCTAACAGTGAAGACAATAAACAGATATATGCAATTGTCTAAGAAATAAAATATGATAAAAGAATATCATATCCTACCAAATTATCATTCAAGTATAAAGGCAATTGTTTAACATGAAATAATTCAGGAAGTATAAAACCTGCAAGTCTTTCTTTAAAAAATTAATGTAAAATTAAATCTAAACAATAAGGACATGAGTAAAAAATCTGGGCCCAACAGTACTAACACACCATCCAAGATCAGAAGATATACAGTTTTCATGGAATTAAATTTAATACACACTTCTTGACTGACTTCACTTAGGGTAAGAGCAAATAAGCAGCTTTAGATATGATCATTTGGCTTGCCTTTGTAATGGTCAAGAAATCATTGGACTTGTCCCTCATGAATACATGGATCCATTCTGTTATAAAAATTTTATGTCCAGGGGAAGCCGGGATGGCTCAGTGGGTTAAGCGCTCACTTTGCAGTGCCAGGGACCGGGGATCGAGTCCCGGCCCCGGCCCGTGCGGAACCATATGCTGAACTGGGAGCTCCCCCAGTTCAGTTCACTCTCTGTCTCTGTATCTCTCTCTCTCTCTGTCAAAAATAAAAATATATTAAAAAAAAAAAATTTATGTCCAAAAAATAAATACAACTAGACACACAGAATTGATCCTCATATGTATATCCCCGTACACAAATCCCTATACTTTTCTAATCCCATGATATCTGTCAGCTGGTTTATCTCTAAACAGAATGCTCTTATATTTTTCCAAACCATTTCTATATATTACCATTATAGACATGTACAACAATATATTTCAAAAGCTCTAAAAGTCTTCATACATTTTGAACCAATAAATTCTCTTCTAAGAATTTGTGTTTAAAGACAGATATAGGCAAATATGTATGCTTATTATAGTAGTTACAATAGCAAAATTTTACAAGCAGTATAAATGCCTCAAAACAAAACATGATTAAATTATGATAGGTAAAAGGAATGTTTATATTTTTAAAATTATTGTGATATCACAACATGAATACAATAAAATAATACATGAAAAAATGAGTGTATAACAAATGTTACATATATAACATATATGTATTTGTGTATACATATATATATATACGGTAAGATTCTAAATGTATTAAAAAATACGTATATGAATGAATATGAAAGATAATGAGAAAATATACACTGTAATTTTCTCTTGTTTTATGTGGCACAACTGGTAACCGTGGGGATGGTGGTGAAGGTTCTCACCTCCCATGTGGGAGGCCCACAGCTTAGTTCCCACCCCATGCAGCCCACATCCACCTGTGTGGAATGAAACTAGGTCACAACTAATGATGTACAACTATGGAGGCCCCTTCTCTCTCTCTCTCTTTCTCTCAAACAATAAAATAAATCTTTTTTAAAAATCAAGGTATATAGTAAATACAAATTAGAGAAAGAATAGTCGCTTCATTATTACAATATATTATCATTAACATTAGATGACCATAATTTATTTCTGTGTGCATATGACTTTGTGTGTATATAACTATATAGCAATTAATGATTATAATATAGATCTACCTTTAAAATTAAATATATTAAGTATAATTATACAGAGAAAAAAAGCAATCGGAAGGAACTATTACTGGGGATGGCAAACCCATGGCATGCGTGCCCAAAGTGGCACGCAGAGCAATTATTTCGGCACACGGAATTATTGTTTTTTGTTATAAAAACATCCTATGCCTCTTATAGACATAAAAATAATCGATACCTCTATCTCACTGGATGGGTTGGCACGTGAGTCGAGCGAGTATACTCTTATTTCATAAACTTTGGCACTCAATCGCCAAAAGGTTCGCCACCTCTGTTAGACTATAGAAAACAGGTTTTTTACTCCAAGAAATTATATTTCTTAAAATGTTTCTCTTAAAAGGCAGATTATGGAAGATCATTAAGACACAATGGTACTTTTTTTACTACCATATTTTTGTTTTGTATAGTGTCATCTGAGTCTTTATGATAAAATGTCATAATTCACAATCTTACACTTTATTCTCCATCCTCCACATTGAGATTTAGTTTCATTATTTCACATTGTCAAAGTATATAGCATTTCTATTCTAATTTGTAATCACAATTTCCAGTTACTGTGTCTTCGTTCTGTATTTATGCTTATTGCCTGTCCTTTAACTGGAGCTTCTCTATAGCCAATTTCCTTATTTTGATTCATCACTTCATGAGATAGTTATTTTTTGTTTTGTTTTGTTTTGGTTTGCTTTTGCCCACAAGCACCTGCAGATCTTGATTTCTTTCACTCCTACATACTTGAGATAATAAGATTGTTTGTATATGCAAAGGACAACCTGAATGGGTATTAATTTGCTTTAATTGAATTGCACCACTGTGACCTAAAATTTGTCTTGTTCTCCTCTCCCCAAAATTTTCATACACAGCTAAACCTTCTCACATATTTAATTTCAGAATTTATTAAGTGAGAATTTAGTTCTCTGGGTTTTGCCTTTAAGGCTTGAGAAGTGTGTTTGTATATGGTCAAGAGAGGGAGCAGTATTTAGGTTCTGGGAATACAGTAGTAACCGAACAGTCAAGGTCCCTTTTCTCAGGGAATACGCATGAGGAATGAGAAAACAACTTAAGCTCATTGATGGCTCTCCATTCAATGCAAAATGTGATGTCAATTCCATTCATTGTGCACTTAACATGTACTGTTTCTTCCCAAGCAGCTCTAAGTTCCCAGAAGAAGCCAGGTCTTGTGTTTTATATCCTTCACCACACTGAACATATTGTCCAGTACTTCCAATGAAGCTCAACTTAAAGGCACAGAGACACTGCCTGAGTAGAGGTAGAGACCACCAAGGAACAAAGGTCAATTAGTCATTGGTGAGAAAACACAGCTTCTATTTCTGCCTTTATTATCAACTTTTATGCCACTCTATGATTCAGTTCCCTTCTAAATGGTGAGGTGCCACCACTACTAAAAATACTTAGTATATTGCAAACATTAGAAACAGGATAGTCATAAAATATTAAATATATTTTTTTAAGCTTTGAAGATCCCTATCTGCTCTAGTCCCAACTCTTTGTGAACCTTGCACTCCAGTTTCTTTCCTTGTAGAAAAAGGAAATGGGATTATAAATAATCTCTGAAGTGCAGGGGTCAAATTCAAAGGCCTACGTTGTACACATGGATGGAACAGCTGAATTTTATTGCAATATCTTGTTATATTTTTTCAACACAAATTTAATAGTTGTTCTTAATTTTCACAAATAATATATGCTCTTCTATACTTCTTGAAAGTTAAGGACCTTCCAGTCCATTGTTCAATTTCCCACTTTGATACAAAGGAATGTATGTAAGAAATATATTGTTCTTTTCCATTCAACTACCAAGAAAAGAAGCACATGCAATGATAACTGTCGCTGCCACTCAGTCTCAATATTGGCAAAATCAAACCATAGACTGCAAACTGAGCCCCTACCTACTCCATCCAAAAGACACAGCTGCTCCTTACTTCCAGCAAAATGTTTGCTGGTGTTTTGGTTTTTCTTTTTGTTGTTGTTATTGTTGTTGTTTGCAAGAGAGGCTAGCAATCTGTATTTTTGTGTCAGGACTTCCAATTTTAAAACATTAAAGTGCTTCAAATATTTTAAAATGCTGCATGTTAGGCGAAGATGGCCCAAAGGTACAAACTTCAGGTTATAAGATAAATAATTACTTGGGGTATAATATACAACACGATGACTACAGTTAATGCTGCCACAGGGTATATTTGAAAGTTGCTAAAAGAGTAGATCCTAAAAGTTCTTCTCACAAGAAAAAAAAAAAACTTTTGTAACTATATGAATGATGGATATTAACTAAACTTAAATGTTGCAATCATTTGGCAATATATGTAGAAGTCAAGTCATATGCTGTACACCTTAAATTTATAGTGTTGTATGTCAACTCTATCTCAATAAAGTTGGCAGAAAATAATAAAATAAAAATTTCTGATAAAAAATAAAGTAACTGTACAAAATATGTTTGTGAATATGTAGCCCATAGGTTACAGTCTATACTTTCTTTTCTGAAATTTCTCCAGCTCTGATGTGTAGTGAATTTCTTTACGCAAGGCAGAGGTAGAGGGCGGGTACTGCAGTTATTTTTCTATTGGCAGTGCTGAAACTACCATTCATACCCAGCACTGCACTGTGCAAATGAGCCTATCTCATTTTCCACCAAAGAAATGTAGTGTGTGCAAAGCATCCTGCTGAATGCAGCGGAGGGAATCAAAGATGATTTGTGTGGGTTGCACCCTTCTGAGAAGATTGTACCTTCGAGCTTAGGCAAGTAGAGAGCACTTGGATTTCTGATTTTTAATGGTAGTATATACCCTAGTGGTTGATCGCAAACAAACCACTTTCACATCCCTTGTCTCACAAAATGGTCATATCAACTGAGAATTACAGAAGCTGAGATCAGTATTCCCATTGCACAAAGAAGCAAACAGTTCAGCAATGATGAGGTACTCATCTAAGGTGACAGAGCTAGTAAGTAGGAAAGCTGTGACTCAAAATTATGTCATCTGACTCACAACTCTTTGACTTGTTCCTTTTCTAATATACCATACTGGTTCACCCTGATCCAATTATTGTATATATAGGCAGCTAGAGTCAGACCTATAGTCCATTCTCACATTGAAACAAAAGTAAATATGCCAAATGGGACTTCAATTCATAACTTTATTCACTTATATCTCCCAAATCACCAAGTATATTGGCTATTTATATCACAGTTATAAATCTAAGACCTATGGTGCCTTTTTCAACATCTTTGTGCCATCAGTAGGTCTTTGATCCAGAATTACTTCAATACTTTTTTTTTTCCCTAAGCAATCTTCTTTCTTCTGAGTCTGGTGCAGTAACAAGGCCCTGGAGCATGATAATCACTTAAGATATAAATGTTACTAATTGAAAAGTGTTACCAATTTCTGCTTTCATCCAAGATGGAGTAACATAACCTGGATTTACTCTCACTTGAACTAAAACACTAGATAAAATACATGAAAAGAATGGTTTTCAAGACATTGAACATTAGGTAATGAAGAACAATGATCCTTGAGAGATGAGAAACAAGCAAGATGACCTCTACAATTAGCCTTATTGCCTTGAAGAATTTCCACGCCATATCACAAGCCAGGCAGGCACAGCCCAGGGTACTCAGTGATTGAGGAAACTTAGAGGAGAAAGTTGGGCAGACCAAGGGCCTAGAGTCAGTCCTAGACAGGAGAGAGCTGTAGAGACAGGATTTCAGAGATGGGCAGATGGGCCTCCTCAAGTATTCAGCAGAGAACTGATCTGCACGTATGTGTGACAACACTATGGAAGGCCAGGAAGCCACTGGAAAGAATTAGAAGGAATAATATTCAGTGTTCATGGAGGGCTGGGAATAGAGTCATTTCCCACCAGCCAGATTGGAAAATCTCACTGACTAAATAATTCAGAAGAGTTGTACCTCAGTAGTGAAGAATAATAAGCCCTAGAATAAAAGTTGCTCTGGTATCACCTAGCAAATCTTAAAAGCAAAACCTGAAAGAATCATACTGTTTCTAAATACCTTAACTATCTCCCAAAACAAAGCTCAAGAATATTGATAGGGATACAGAAATATTCAGCACCTAACAGAATAAAACTCACAGGGTCTGTCATCCACTCAATCAAAAATTTCTAAGCATGAGAAACATGACTAGAAATGAGGAGAAAAATCAACCAACCAAAACCAACCCAATACTGACAAAGCTGACTAGAATACTGAACCATTATAACTACATTCCATATGTGCACAAAACTAGAGGGAAAATTAAACATGTTAATTAGTGATAAGGAATAAATTTTCAAAAGTTTAAAATCAAACTTCTAGAAGTTAAAACTGAAATTTCTGAGATGAAAAAGACACTGAATGGGATTAATCACAGATTAGGCATTACAAAAAGAAAACACTAGTAAACGTATACATCAATAGCAACTATCCAAAATGAAACAGAAAAAAAGATTCAAAATAAATAAAACTTTATGTGGTCTAACATCCATGTACTAGACTAAGGGTTCCTAAAAGGGTGTTGGGGTGGGAAAGACAGAAAATAATTTGGGGAAAAAAAATGGCCAAAGTATATCTATTATTTTATGAAAACTATAAATTCACTCTATTATTTTACAAAGGCTTTCATAACAAAGTACCATAAACTGGGAGGCTTAAACACAGAAATGTATTATCTCATATTTCTGAAGCCTAGAAGTCTGAAATGAAGGTGCTTACAGGGTTGTTTCCTTCTGCGGGCCATGAGGAAGAAACTGTTGTGTTCCTCTCCCTTAGCTTCTGCTGTTTGTTGGCAATCTTTGACATTCCTTGGCTTGTAGAAGCATCACCCTAATTTCTGCCTTCAACATCTGTGTTCAAATTTCCCCAATTTATAAGAACCCCAGTCATATTATATTAGAGCCCACCCTAATAAAATTATCTCAACTAATTCCATTCACAACAACTTATTTCCAAATAAGGTGATATTCTGAGGCACTGGGGATTAGGACTTCAACATTATTTTGGAGGTACACAATTCAATCCATGATAGCCATGGACCAAGAAGCTCAACAGACCCCACGCTCTAAAAATCACGAAAAAAAAAAAAAACTACACTAAGGCATATCAGAATCAAACTGCTCAAAACAACAATAAAAAGGAAAAAATCTTAAAAGCAAAAAAAAAAAAAAAAGTAAAGACACATTATGTACAAAGACAACAGATTTCTCATCAGAAGTAATGTAAGCAAAGCAATAATAGATCAACAAGTTTAAAGTAATGGGAGAAATGGTTAATTGAGAATTTTATGCACAACAAAAATATCTTTTGAAAATGAAGATGAAATAAAGATTTCTTCAGACATACAATACTTTAAAGAAGTTACCATCAACAGACTTGCCCTACAAGATGTGTTAAATAAAGGATGTCCTTAGGTAGAAGGACAGTAATAGCAAATTTAAAAAAATGGATCAGGGGAAGCCGGGATGGCTCAGTGGGTTAAGCACTCACTTTGCAGCGCCAGGGACCGGGGATCGAGTCCCGGCCCCGGCCCGTGCGGAACCATATGCTGAACTGGGAGCTCCCCCAGTTCAGTTCTCTCTCTGTCTCTGTCTCTGTATCTCACTCTCTGTCAAAAATAAAAATAAATAAATAAAATATATTTTAAAAAAAAACGGATCAATACAAAAGACTAGTGATTGTGTGGGTAAATAAATGAGGTATGTTTCTTATTATTTAAATTTCTTTAAAAGAATTGACTTTTCAAACAAAAATAATTGTGGAGCTTATAACACGGAGTAGTAATATACATGACGTTAGTACAAAGGCTGAGAGGGGAACCATGAAGGTATACTATTGTAAGATTCTTTTTTTTTTCAAAGATGTATTTTACTGTTTTTAACAGAGAGAGACAGAGAAAATGGGGCGGGCCCAGAGCAATCTTCATAGTTATATGTCATCAGTTTTCAACATGGTATTTGTTGCACACAGGTGGGCGGGGGCCATGCAGGGCAGGAACTGGGCTGGGGGCCTCCCACATGGGATGCACACACCCTCAAGCCAGAGGCTGAACCGGGGGGCAAGAACCAAATGGGGGCCTCCCACATGGGAAGCACACCCCAGTTCAGCATATGGATCCACACGGGCCGGGGCTGTTCAATCTGCAGTCCCCAGGGCTGCAAAGCAAGTACTTAACCCGCTGAGCCATCACAGCTTCCCTGTAAGATTCTTATACCATACTTGTATGTGAAGTAATAATCTCACTTAAAAGTAGATTGTGATAAATTAAAGATGTACACTATATAATTCCTAAAGCAATTTCTAAAATGAAGAAAAAGAATTATGGCTTATAAACTAACAATGCTATTATAAAAAACAATTAACCCAAAAGACAGAAAAGAGAAGGAAAAGAGAGTAACATGAGATAAATCAAAAAACAAATTGTAAGAAAGCAGATTTAAAACTGACCTAATTAATAATCCTATTAAGTATAAATAATCTAGATCGCCATTCAAAAGGTAGCAACTGTCAGAATGGATTCTTTTAAAAGCAAGACCTGACTATATTCTGCTTACTAGAACCTTTTAAAATATAAAGACATAGATGTCTGTGCACTTAGTAACACAGATTGAAGATGCACAAAGCAAAAACTGATAAAAGTGAAAGGAGAAATAGATAAACGCGCATTTATAGTCAGAGGTTTTGATACCCTTATTATTCAATAATTCAAAGAACTAGACCAAAAACCAGCAAGAATATAGAAGACATGAACAAAACTGTCAGACAACTTGAACTAATCAACATTTATAAATCTCTGCACCCCAAAACAGGAAAACACATGCTCTATTCAAGTGAATATAGAATATTTTTCAGGACAGAGCACATTCTGGCCCATAAAACAAGTTCACACTAAATTTTAAAGGCTTCAAGTCATGTAAGGTGTGTATCCTGACCACAATAAAATAAAATTAGAAATCAATAACAGAAGTATATCTGAAAAATACCTAGAGATTTGGGAAGTAATTAATATGCTTCTAAATAAGCCATGGACCAAAGAAAAATCAAAATGAAAATTAGTTAATACATATAAAGCTGAAGTGAATATTTGAATAGAATAAGATTGAAAATGCATCAGAATTTATAGGATGCCACTAAAGTAATATTTAGAGGGAAATATACAGCATTAAATATCTATAGTATTAGAAACAGAGAAAAAAACCCAATGATCTGTTTCCACTAGATAAAAAATAATAAAGACCAGAGCAGAAATCAATGAAATAGAAAACTGAACAAAATAGAGAAAAATCAGTAAAACCAAAACTACTCCTCTAAATAGGATGCTGGGATAGCTCAGCGGTTGAGCGCTTGCCTAGCAAACACAAGGTCCCAGCTCCAGCTTGTGCAACCCCATATGCTGAACGGTAGCCCAACTGGTAACCATCAGATGATCCACAGCAGCGAAGGTTCTTGCCTCCAATATAGGAGGCCCCAGTTCAGTTCCCAACTTGCTCAGCCCCTAATCCACCTGTGTGGAGTGAAACCATGTCACTACTAATGATGTACAACTATAAAGACTGCTCTGGGCTCTCTCTCTCTCTCTCTCTCTCTCCCCCTCTCTCTCTCTCTCTCTCTCCCCCTCTGTCTCTCTCTCAAACAATAAAGTAATTTTTTTTTAATAAATAAAATTGATAAACCTCTATTAAGACTGACTGGTCAACAGGTAAAGGGAAACTCACAAATTACCAAACTAATGAATAAGAAGTAATACCATTATAGATTTATTCTACAGATATTAAAAAGAAAATAGAGGATGCCAATAAATTTGATCATTTAGATCAGGGGTGTCAAACTCAATTAAAACATGGGCCATTTGATGCAACAGGCAAGATTCACGCGGACACATCACATTTACAAACGTCACGGAACTGAGTCAGCGCGTTTATACAGCCCCCAGGCCCCCAGGAAAGGCACTGGGCCACGTGTATACTCCTCTTCAGTAGTTAAAGGGTTAACGAGGGAATTGTGTGTACAGTATTGCCTCCATCTCCCCTAAGCGCTATTTTCTTCATAACAATTTTTTCTATTTTAATTTTATTTCAGAGCATCGTGAGCCACAAAAAATTACCTCAGGGGCCACATGCGGCCCACGAGCCGCCAGTTTGACACCCCTGATCTAGATGAAATAGACAAGTTCCTTGAAAGACACAAACTATGAAAGTTTATTCAAGAAAAAATAGCTCGTTTAAATTGCCACATATCTATTAAATAAATTGAGTTTATAGTTAAAACCTTCCCACAAAGAAAATTCTAGGATCAGATGCTCCACTGGTAAATTCTACCAAACATTTTTAAAACAATACCAATTCTACACAAACTCAGAAAACTGAAGAGGAAGAAATACTCACAGGTTTTGACAAGCTTTTCATGTTCTAGAGCGCACTGTAACTCTGTAAGGCCACGATGCACTATATACAGCATTTCCCAGAAGTATTTTGTTTTATAAGACCAGCATTATTTTCAAACCAAAACCAGACAAAGATAACAGGAAAGAAAGCTACCAATATCCCTCATGAACGTGGATGCAAAAATTCCTAACAAAAGTTAAGCCAATCTAATTCAATAATTATATAACAAAGATAATGCATCATGACCAAGTAAGACATGTCCCAGAAATACAATCATACATTTATATAAAGACTTGTTCACAAATATTCATGATGGTTTTATATGTGACAGCTGAAAACTGGAAACCAAATGTCCAACAGGTGAATAAATAAACAAATTCCATGCAATGGAATATTACTTAACAACAAAAAAGAATAATCAATGAATACATTTAAACAGGATAAACTCTACGTATTGGGATTATTAAAAAACCAAGATACCTGGGGAAGCCGGGATGGCTCAGTGGGTTAGGCACTCACTTTGCAGTCCTGAGGACCGAGGATCGAATCCCAGCCCCGGCCCATGCGGACCCATATGCTGAACGGAGGAGTACCCCCAGTTCAGCTCTCACCAGGGTGAGACCCCGGCCCAGTTCGTGCCCTGTGCAGCCCCACGCCCACCTGTGGAGTGAAACTATGTGGAAAAACAAATGATGTGCAATTATGGAGATTGTTCTGGGCCCTCTCCCTTCTCTCTGTCTCTGTCTCTGTATCTCTCTCTCTCTCTCTGTCAAAAACAATAAAAATAAATCTTTAAAAAAAAAACACAAGATATGGAGAGTTTGCAAAAATCATACATCAAAGTTATACCAATGAGGGGCTGAAACACATCTAATTCTCACTCCATTTTGGAGAACTAGATTGGTTTGGTTTAGTCATTAGTTGTTGCCAATTCCCCTTATTTTAACATCAAGGCTTCCCAAAGTCGGATCTGAATAAAACTAAATCTACAGGGAGGGGTAGTAAGTGTTACATGAAAAAAATAGCGTTCTGTGATTAAAAGGATAGGAAACTTAAAACTAAAACAGTATTCTTTTTCTTTTTTTTTTTAAGATTTATTTTTACTGTTTTTGACAGAGAGAGATACAGAGACAGAGAGAAAGGGGAGGGCCCAGAACAGTCTCCATAGCTGTACATCATCAGTTTTTCCACATAGTTTTATTCCACAGGTGGACGCAGGGCTGCACAGGGCAGAAACTGGGCCGGGGTCTCGCCCTGGTGAGAACTGAACTGGGGGAGCTCCCAGTTCAGCATATGGGTCCACACCAGCCAGGGCTGGGATTCAATCCTCTGTCCCCGGGGCTGCAAAGTGAGTGCTTAACCCACTGAGCCATCCCAGCTTCCCTAAAACAGTATTCTTTATTATAGGACTTTGCCAAGCTTTCCACACACCAGTGTGCAGCTGCATTCTACACACTGCATTTGTGTGCATACAGCATTTCCCAAAAGTATTTGCTTATGGAGTCATTCCTTGTGTTTGTAGACCTTTTCCCAGAAGTAGCCTCCCACCTAGCATTCTTGGGACATTCTTTGAGAGCATATCTGCGCTCCTCCCTGTCCTCTGGCTCCTGGCTGGATAGTACTAAAGCAAGGTCAAAGGTAGACAGACATCAAATAAGGGACGATCATGTGCGTCAATGCCATTCCCAATAGTTCAGGCAAAACATGAGAATTCTGGAGCCAAAAATAAACTACCTTTGCAGTTTAGATTGTTTCATTTTTTTTCAGGACACGAACATGAAAGATTTCTTCTCAGCATGATGATACTCCCCTTCATGAACACAGATAATCAATCGGGAGTTGGCTGCGCTCAAAACAGAGCGACAGACTCATGAGGAACAAAGGATGCCCATTAGAAGAGAGAGGAAAAGGAGGGGCTTGGGAAGCATCTCTGTTAAGAGAGGTGATCCCCACCACCAATGGCTACATCTCCAGGGGCCTCATGCATTACCATAACCTCCCCCTGCAAACACAAAGCTCACAGTCTGGGTACCCCCATCCATCTTTCAGTTGACAAATGGCATCATAAATCTTCCTTTCACCTCTCAAAAGGGCCACGGTTGAGCTACCGCACCCCTCCCCCCAGTTTCTCCCCACCTCCTGCCCCTTCAACCTGGGTGCCATTCTTCTCAAGGAGTACAACAAAACCAAGCTGTTGTACCCAGCAGTAAAAAGAGCCTGACCTAAAGGACCTGGGGCTGGGACCCGGGAGGCAAGCCAGCTGGGAAGACTGAACAATGTAGTGAGCAGGAGAAGCACATGAATATTCAAGCACGTTCAGGGCCGCTGAGCGTCACTTACCCAAAGCACAGCCTGACTACTGCCTCCCACTCCGTAAAGAGCTCAGAGGCCCAGCCAGATAGCACAGAGCCCTTTAGATTTCCAGCATGAAGCAGACAGAACCTTAGTGAGCAGAGGCTGCTCAGATTCAGGAATAAAGAGCAGAAAGCCTCCGCCGCCCCAATTCCTTCTCCTGGGGCTTCTCTGAAGACTAGGGTTTAAACTGCCCTGTCCACATCATCTTGGATCAGCCCCTTGATTCTATAAATAGAAAAACTCATGCTCAGAGAAGAGACTTCCCCAAATATACATTGTGGGTATTTGATAAAAACCAGGGCTGGGACCTAACCCCAGCCCACACTCATTACACATTCCACTGGACGGACTGGAGGCTTCTACCCGTAAGGAGGCTTCTACCCTTAAGGCCAGAGAACCTCTGGATTTCCAGGTAGAACCTCGGAGAAATGTGCTTACTTCCCAGAAGTTGCACAGTTTTCATCATATACTCAAGGGAACAGATAATAAAAACCAAGCATCACTGTCTGCAACCAAGAGTAATTCAGTTCCCAAAGTAGAAGGAATGGCAGAAAGGAGTTGGACACAAATATCAGGTGCTAATTTTAGGAACAAAAGGAAAAACAAATAAGCAAAGGTATTTGGGGGGAGGGGGCATCGGTAGGGCTGTCCTGAAGGAAACTATGAGATGGGGGATATGGTTTACTCTCAGCTTGCCATCCTGAATCTAGTCTTCTACGTTCATCTTTTTTCATTTATCCCCTAGAATCAAAAATATATCTGTGCCATATCCCATGCCTCAAGCTTCAAGTTCTTTTGAAAACCAGTTCATGCTAAACTATTAATGACGTCCTGAGGTTTTTCTTCACATGGGTCTTCATTGCCTTTCACAAGTGCATAATGATGGAGTATCAGACACCATGGCAGTATGACTGAGAAGCCATTGGGCAACAGAGAAAGCCTTCCAGGGATGCTCAAAGATGGTGTGAGCGTCTGTGGCCAGAGCAAAGAGTGAATATAATGCCTAATCAAAATTATCTTCGGAAACCCCATACTGTTTTAAAATACAGTAATATGGGATGCCAGGACGGCTCAACAGGTTGAGCATTTGCACTGCAACCACGAGGTCTGGGGTTCGAATCCTGACCACAGCCCATGCCAACCTATATGCTGAACTGAGGTGCACCTCTCATGTGGAAAGGCCCCAGTTCAGTTCCCACCCCACACAGCCCCACATCCACCTGTGTGGAATGAAACCATGTCACAATTAATGATATACAACTGTGGAGACTGCTCTGGGCCCTCCCACTTCTCTATCTCTCTCTCTCTGTCTCAAACAATAAAATAAATCTTTTAAAAAAATAGTAAATGTGGGAGAGAAAGGTGAAGGGATTAGTACAAATTGATAGTCACAAAATAGTCACAGGGACGTGAACTGCAGTATGGGGAATATATGTAGTTAATAATGTCATAAAAACTATGCATGGTGTCAGATGGATGCTAGACCTATCAAGGGGAACGCTTCATAAATTATATAAATGCTTAACCACTGTGTTTTATTAAAAATAAAAAATAAAATATAGTAAACATGAACTTTTACATCAATACTGGTTGGCAATATTTATAGATAACCACCAAACTATATGTAAAAGTTCAAATCTTCAAACACTGCATATCATTCAGTGTGGCAAAGCATTCACATAAGAGAAACCATGGAAATCAAGAGCAATTGAACCCATGTCTTTCACATCTCCTGTCTCACATTTACACTGAGCATTGCAGCATAGAAGAGGCTGGTAGGCAGAAGTGCCTCCAGCATTTAAATTGCTTTCTCGTGCATGCCTCTGTTGTCACTGTTATTGTTTTAGCTGTTCTGTTTTGGCTAGGCGTGTTCCTGGGTCTGTAAGATGTGTCTCTACATGCAATTCCACATTGCTAGAGTGGGATGTGGGTTTCTGTTCACATAATTATTATTGGTTCAATCACTCACCTGTTTTTATTCACCGTCATAAGCTGCCTCGTATGGGTCCTTCAAGAAGAGAACTTGTCAGTTCTCTTTTCCTCTCTAGTTTCTTACGGAGGTGAATGAGTGAAGGCCCTGAATCTGGACCTGCCTGGATGTGGGGAGCCTAAGGAAAAGGAAGGACACTGATGGGTGAGACCTGAGTTTGCATCCCAGTCCTGCCAGTGACAGACTGAGGAAACTTGGGGCCGCCTTACCCTCTTTATAGCTCAGTGTCTTCATCCACACAAGGAGGAGATGAATGGTGAGGAAGCCGCCATTTGTCCCCAGCACTGAAATTCTGTGCTTCTGGCCCAGTTCAGCCACTGGCTGGAGAACCTTAGCCAACAGTGTCCTCTCCCTGGGCTCACATTCTGGCTCTTCCACTTTTAGCTGTGTGACCTCAGACCCTACATAACCTTTTTATGACTCCAATTCCTCGTCTCTAGAGGACAGAACGAAGGTTCTGACTTCACAGAATTCCATGAGCTAATCCTCGTTTAGAATACAAACAGCACAAAGCGGTAGTAAGTGACAAATAAACCGAAGCCAGGAGTACGATAAAATGGGGGTGCTGGGCTGGTGGACACGAGGTCTCCCTCAGCTCTGCTGTTTTCTGGGTCTGTTGTCCACCTTCTAGTCAATCACGTTTGTCGACTGTGGACCAGCCTGGCCAATGAGAACCCATCACTTATTCCAGCTCCTGTCCTGGGGCCGGGGTGGGGGTGGGGGTAGCTGGTTGTACCAGGGGCAGCAAGGAAAGTTTTGCCCTGGTGGAGAAATACACACACACACACACACACACACACACACACACACACACACACACACCGGTTCTCCAAGAGCTTGGGGTGGCACTATCATTTTAGGGGTACAGGCCCATCACCAAGAACTGGAGGCTGGGATTCCAGTCATGCTGGTTCTCTCCTTGTCTGTAGAAGACCTCCCAGGCAGTGCTTCCTGAGGGGCACAGATGGGTCCCAAGATGGGGAGATGTGACATTTCTCTGACCCCGGGCCTCTCTGTGAGTCACTCTACAGCTCTCCACCGGGAGCGGGGTGCAGGATTGGCTATGTCCACGATGTTACGACAAATCTGCCTGTGATGTGCTTTGCGTGATCCTTATGTCAACCCTGTGAGGGGAGCAGCCCGGGTTCCCTCACAGATGGCCCAGGGATGTGACCTGACCCATGCAGGTCATGGAGAAAACCAGAGCAGCGGCAAGAAGACACACCCCGTTCTCTGACCTCCAGATGCATTCTGAGGCGCCTATTCTATTTTCCCAGACACGAAACAGAAAGCGTCCCGTACCCCTCCCCCACCCTTCAGTCTGAAATACCCCAGGGTCTCTATGGTGACTGGAAAATG
The DNA here is from genome assembly GCA_004027555.1 of Craseonycteris thonglongyai. Classification (NCBI taxonomy): domain Eukaryota; kingdom Metazoa; phylum Chordata; class Mammalia; order Chiroptera; family Craseonycteridae; genus Craseonycteris; species Craseonycteris thonglongyai. Next base: position 115,674 of record PVKE010000814.1, read on the forward strand.
CCCTAATCGCCCAAGTCATGGAGGTCACCCATTCCTGACGTCCTCAGCTCTTGCCTGATGCCTGACCTCAGCCTGGTTCTGAATCCTCCCAAACCTACGGAAATTATGCTCTGACCACCCCCCACCTCCCTCCGACCCCATAAAAGAAAACGGGTTGAAGGGTCGCCCTCTCTGACCAGCTGTCCTGCTCCTGAAAGGTCACCCACACTCTCTGTTCCGCCCTCCGCCCCCGGCGGTGGAGCCCTGAGGACTGTCTCAGCTGCCTCTGCATTGCGACGGTCCTCCCTCGCCTTCTTCCAACCCACGCGTCGCTGCGGGGAGAGCTGTACGCAGGGCTCTCTTTCTCCTGGACCCAAACCTACTGCCAGGCAACGCCGGGGGTGGCGGATGGGGGTTGAGGGGCCTCCGCTCTCTACCGGCCTCCACCTGCAGCTGCCCCGCAGCTGCCCAACCCACGCGGCCCCTCCGGCGCACGTGCGCGGCTGTCCCGGCGCCGAGGTGGGGGGCGCCCCACCGCCCTCCGCGAGCTGGGGGTGCAGCCCCCGCCCCCGCCCCCGGGTGGACGCTGGACTCCTGGCAACGAGGCGGGGTTGGGAATGTGCGTGTGCTGCAGGAAACGCGCGTTTGCAGAGGGAAATTGATTCAATGCAGGGAAGGTGGCGTTAACCGAGCCCGTTCCCAGTGAACGTGGGCAGCGGCGGGCTTGACGTCAGCCGCCTCGGCCTCCGCCTCCGCTGCCATCCATCACGCCTTCTCCTCCCAGCCAGGACCTCGATGTCTTCGTGTCGTCCTGCTCTCCCCGTATCAGAGACTGCCTTCAGAGAGGGCATCTCGTGTCTGTCCTTCAGCGAAGGCAGAGTGACAATGTCAGTCACTGCGTTTTCCGTGCTATAAATATTTCGGGGTCCGTCCTCCTCTCTCGTGGTGAAATGGAAGGTGGTCATTCTTGGGGGGCCACACGATGGGTGCGGATGGATGACCAGGGACTGGAGAAGGAAGGATGGGGCCCCCTGTGACCTTGAGCAGGACACTTCACTTCTCTGAGCCTCCAGGCTCTCATCTGACCAGTGGGCGCGACAACACCAGACAATGCCCTCTCATGGGGTGTTTCATCAAAGGAGAAGGTATGGACAAGACCCAGTGATTAGAAACCTGGGCTTAAAGTCACTCATGCCTGAGTTTAAATCCCAGCTCCAGCCGTGTAACCTAAAGCAAGTCACCTACTTACTCCCTGTAAGGCTCAGCCTGTCTGTCCTAATACCAGGGCAATTAAATTTCAAATACTTTACAGTGAACTAAAAAAAGACAATACAGTGGATAAAAGTATAGATTCTGTAGTCACATTGTGTGGGTTTAAGCCCAGCTCTACTACTGACTAGCTGTGTGACCTTGGGAAAGTCACTTAACTTCTCTCTGCTTTGGTTTCATCAATATCCTCTGTAAAATGCTAATAATCACAGTACCTACTATGACTGATAGTTATGAGGATTGAGTGATTTCATACATATCTAAAATACTTACAACAGTATCTGGCACTGTCACAAACAGGCATTAATCAGTATTCGCTCTTATTGGTGTTGGTTATTTAAGTAAAGCCCTTGGTATCGTTCCTGACACAGAGTAAGTACTCAATAAATGGTGGTCATTACTATAATGTCATTACTATAATATAATAGTGTCCTCCTTATAGTGCTGTCTTTATAATGGTGACCGCCTCTGACACCCCACCATGTGAGAATGCCATGCTTAAAAATCAGAGTGACAGAGTTGGGGCTGAGGAATAATTAGAGTTTTCAGTGACTGGCAGGGCAGTGCTGAAGAGGCAGTGGGTAGAATCTCTCATGTGGGCAGTATCCTGGAGGTAGAAAGGAGGAGGATGGGGTGAAAAGAGAAAGAGAGAAAGCAAGAGAAGAAGCTCTGCTCTCGTACATGGATTCTGTAGCTGGCAGGACCCTCTGCTTGCGTCTACTTAACACCGTGGCAAAGCTCTCAACAGCCCTGCCAAAGCTGCTGACCAAAAACTCATTTCTATACAAGGACAGTAAATGCCTCTCCCTGTCACACAATCAGAATTCTGCAGATTCTCTATCCAATGTCCTTACTCACACAGGATGCAATTCAGGCCCAGAGAGGGAAAAGAGTTTACCTAAGGTCACACAGCTGAGGGCAGTCAGAACTAGAATCAGGATTTCTAAACCCAAGCCCAAGGTCACATCCACCAGGTCAAGTGCTTAGAAATACAAGTTACACACAAGGAAGTAACCCACAGGCCCGAAAACAGGTCCTCTTGGAAGGAAACACACAGAAAAGTCGTGTTTGGAATAACCAGGTATGCATGCACCCTTTCTTCTGGGTGAGAGAGGTGTATCTGCCCTTCTTCCTCTCTGCTGTCTTTCCTCAGCTTCTGTGCCCTGGTGCGTTGCAGACATGCCGGAAAGATTGGCTAGCCCACAGAATTACATAACATCTCCATGCCACGCTTCCCTGAGGGGTTCCAGATGTCCATACTATTGGAGTCATTGCTGCAGGGCTCACCGGAAAGGGAGGGAATTTTCGATACAGCCAAGAGGGAAGGAAAAAGGTTATTCTCTGGCTATCTAAAGATGATCTATCTCCATATGTATGGTGCCTGCCTTGGCTTCTTCTTATTGGCCAGATGGTGCTGGAGTTAATATGTTTCTATCCAATAAAATACACAAAAAAAACAAAAACAGCTATAACTTTTCCTGCTGCTGCTGGCCCTCATATGGGCTCTTCTGCAGATAATGTTGGGAAAAGCAGCTTAAAACGTTCTGCAGAGATGACTTTCAAAATGTCCACATTAGATCTACAGGCAACACTGTGCAGATTTTCTACAAAGCCCCTTTCTGGAGCCAAATCCCTCACCTTCCCTTCAACCACACTATCCACTCCAAAGAGATACATGGTAAATTCTCCCTGGTCTTTATGTTATGAGTGCAGATAAAATCTAATCATTGAACAAGTAGTTGCCAAACATCACTATGCACAAAGATTCCATGAGGGTTAAAAGACAAATAAAATGTAGTTTACTCTTTCACAAACCTAAGAGTTTGGTAGTTAGGGAGACATCATATATATTGCATTTATCAAAAATCAAGAGCTCCTCTCCTACCACCGTCTTGATGACATCCTAAAAATCAAACAGAACTCTAGAGTGCATATGCTTATTAATTCTGATGCAACCTTTGTCAATTTTTCACTAAAAAAATCCAGAAGACAGAAGAAACAAAACAAAAATTTAGAATGAAAAAAACAGAAACAACAATCTGGTAGGAATGTTCACTAATTGTGAGGCAGCTGATGTCTCTCGAGAAAAATGTACCAAAGCCCTGCCTCGAGACAGCCAAGTTTCATCTCATGAAACTCTTGCAGAGTATCTCTCCATTGTCTGCCCAATGCAGAGACTCAAGCAAACACCAGACAGCCACCTCGCTACCACAGGGAGGCTGCCTCTGCAAAAAACCGAAGCACAGTGTTTGATGCTTACTACAACAATCAAATATCTGCTAAGTGACTGACTAAATGACCAAACCCTTCCCCGCTCCACCCATTCTCCCACTGTGACTCCTAGTGCCCTAATTCTGTATCCAATGAGAGACAGCAACTCTATGGGTATGAAGCCAGGGAAGCTTGAAATGGTAAACTACATCCTGGAACATGTCATTCGTATTTATGAAATAATTCAATCTGGAAAAGGAAAAAAATGGAATTTCTGGTAGCAATATATGCTGAAATTTGATTTTACATGTATTCCATTGATCCAGAGTATCCGAAAGAAAGGTGGAGAGGCTAGGATAAAATGTCACCTTCATAGAACAGTGCCATAGATCAGAACTTCTCAATTTTGGCACCATGGACACGTGGGGCCATATAAAACTCTTTTTGTTGGGAGTAGCATGTGCAATGTAGGATAGTCAGCAGCATCCCTAGCTTCTATCCAGTAGAGACCAGGAGCACACACACCCCTCCTCAATTTATAACAACTAAAAAGTTATCCAGACATTATCAAATGTTCCTTGGGGAACAAAATCTCCCTCAGCTGAGAACAGTCATAGACGACTGTTTGCGAAACTAGAAATCATATGGGGAGTTATTCACGTGACATTGCCCCCTAGTTGTAAAGCTGACGCATCACCACACAAATATGCTTGGCTGAGAGCAAGGCAAAGGCTATACCCTTGCATATTGACAAAGTGAAGGTTTTAAGATACTTAGAAGGATAACGAGTATGGGGGGAGTGGGGGAGTTATAGGCTTTAGGGGAAAAATGCAGACCAAAGAAAAAGGATGATTATCTATAAACCCCAGAAATAAACTCCTGCAAGATACAGAATGAAATTTCACAAAACCGTGTTGTGTTCTCAACAGAGAACACAAAGATGTGGCATCCATGAGCTAAGGCGGACCACTAGGACAGATGGCCAATATGAAAGATACCAAAATCAACATGACCCAATGAGATAAAATGATAGAATAAAATAAAAATGGATGAGATGTTTTTTAAATATCAAAAACTAAAAATAGGGATTCTGGGGTAGCTCAACAGGTTGAGTGCTTGCCTCACAATCCTGAGGTCCGGCCATTGAATATGGGCCCTTGCAAACCCATATGCTGAACTGTGACGCAATTGGTAACAGCCCGATGGCGGTAAAGTTGCTCACCTCCCATGTGGGAGGCCCCCAGTTTGGTTCCCACCCTATGAGGCCCACATCCACCTGTGTGGAATGAAACCATGTCATAACTAACGATGTACAACTATGGAGACTGCTCTGGGCCCTCCCCCCACTTTCTCTGTCTCTCTCACCTTCTCTTGAACAATAAAATAAATCTTAAAAAAAAGAAAGAACTAAAAATGTAGTCACCATCAAAATACACAAGAGAATCAGTAAAGAAGCAGAATTGATAAAGCAGAAAACCACAACAGTAATGAGATGGTTTCTCAGATGGCAAAGAGAAAGGGAAAGAATAAAAAACTATGAGAAAATTGTGACAGACACAAAACTTTAATAGGTAGAGAGTATTTCTAAAAATGTCAGTAGAACAAAATAAATCAAATAACCAAATATAAAATAAAAATGAAGAGTGCTCAAATGGAAAAGACTCATGAATACACAGGTTGAAAAGGTTCACTGGTTTCTAGATCAATTCAATTAAACCTACCCTCACATTAAAAAAAAAAAGATCTTTTTAGAGGTTATATTACTGTAGAGTGCAATGCTATGTACATGTAGTGATTTACAAACAAAATAAAATAAAATTTCTATGAAGGAACAAAAATCAGGCACTCCCATATTTCTGCTCTGAAATGAATTATAACCCAAGAATCATACTCAGGCAATTTGTACTAGGTAGGCAATAGCTCAGAAAAACATGCTCTCCATATTTCCTTATTTTACAAAACTTATTTAAAGCTATACCCTGAAGAGCAAAGAGATGAGGAGAAAATAATAGGAAGACCTCAGAAATAGAGGACTAATGGTATAAAAAAGGTTGACATAAATACTGAAATCAGGTAACAAAAAAAGAATCTCAATAACTATAATTCTAGAGAAAATAATGTGAAAATTATTATTGATGTATGGTGTCATATGGGTACTAGATTTATTGGGGTGATCACTTCATAAGGTATATAAGTGTCTAATCACTATTTGTATACCTCAAACTAATATTGTATTGTCAACTGTAATTGAAAAATAAATTCAAAAAATATTATTATTACTAAAATAGAATATAAAAATTACTAATCTAGCATAAATAATCTAGACCTAAATCCCAAAATCACATTGACAGATTGACAGTAAGATGTGCATGAAGAAGATCAGAAGTCCACTAAAAGTACACTAAATGTTTTAAAGTAAATGTAATCTTACCACTGACAAAATTAAATATAGATAAAATATTACTCAAAAACATTTGGGGAAGCCGGGATGGTTCAGCTGGTTAAGCACTCACTTTGCAGCCCCATGGATGAAGGATCGAATCCCAGCCCAGGCCTGTGTGGACCCATATGCTGAACTGGAGTGTGCTTCCCATGTGGGATGCTCCCAGTTTAGTTTTCATCCCCCGCACCCCAGTTCAGCTCCTGGCTCGAGGGGGCATGCCTCCCATGCAGGAGGCCCCTGGCTTGGTCCCCACCGTTCACAGCCCCCACCCACCTGTGTGGAACAAAACTATGCTGTAAACTGATGACATACAACTATGGAGACTGCTCTGGGCCCTCCCCCTTCTCTTTGTCTCTCTCGGTCTCTGTTTCT